>JAOEGS010021039.1:0-22675 GCA_025447755.1 Corythornis vintsioides | reverse complement strand
GGGGAACCTCATCAATGTCTATAAATATGTTAAGGGTGAGTGTAGGGAGGATGGAGCCAGACTCTTCTCAATGTCATTCAGTGACAGGAAAAGAGGCAATGGGTGCAAGTTGGTGCACAAGAGGTTTAGGGTAAACACAAGTAAAAACTTTTTCACAGTAAGGGTGACAGAGCTCTGGAATGGGCTCCCCAGGGAGGTTGTGGAGTCTCCTTCTCTGGAGACACTCAAGATCTGCCTGGATCTGTTCCTGGGTGACTTGGTCTAGGTAATCCTGCTCTGGCAAGGGGGTTGGACTAGATGATCTTCTAGGTCCTTCTAATCCCTAACATTTTGTGATTCTGTGATGCAGCTCAGAGGCTCCATTAAGCCTCTTTAAACAATGAGCACAAGTCCCACCTGTGGTGTCTGGGAATCAATAGTCTGTTCAAGCTCTGTTTTTTGCTCTGGTGCATATGGAGCACGAGAAGATATAACCCTGCAAATACCTCCACAGGACATGACCTTTCCCGTGTGATTGAAAGACTAGCAGATACTCTGTAATCAAAGGTGACTGACTGGCAGGATACTCTGGAAGAGGGAACAGTATAAATTCTCAGAGAGCTGGAACCATGAGCCTGCAAACAAGCCATGGGCAAAATTCCCAGAGGAAGGGCTCCTCCTGATCCCTGCCTGAAGGTGTGTGTCTCCAGCACTGTGAATGAACTTAACCATCTTCCACAGCTCCTGTGGCAGGGGAGACAGGGACAGAACAAGGACAGGAGGTAACCCCCTTCCTGTGCCTTTCAACACTGGTGTCCCTGCACAGACCAAATCTGGTGGCATTTACAGTTATGCTGTTGGCCCCTGTAGAGGTAACAAGCTCTCAGCTCTGCCAGAAAAAACCCAAGGTGGCTTGGAGTTGAATTTACAAAGTCCTAATTTTTGCCTGTCCCTCAAAGATGCCTCCCCTTGAGCCTCTGAAGCCCCCAGGTGGCCAATGTAATGGTCAACCTGCAGAGCTATGGACTTCTTTGAGGATTAGACCTTCATATCATCTTGCACAGGGAAAAAGGTCATCAAGTGCTTAATCTGTGATTAGAATCTTCTTGGAGATGCTGCGAGATACTTGCCACTTGAAGATGCCTTGACAGCCATGACAGAATTTGGGTAACCTGGACAACAGTCTGTGGTGTGATGGGGAGTGAGCAGAGAGGGCTTCAGCCCATCTGGTTTGCTGGGTGATCTCCCCAGAGCATCTCCTGAAGCAACAGCTCCAAGGCTTGCTGAAAGCCTAACATGTTGATCTACTGATGCCTGTTTCCTCAATCCTCTCCCATATACAGGTTCTTATAGAAACATCAAGATCAAACTGAGCTGTGTTTTCTCCACAAAGTCAAGACTGCCTTCCTCCAGCTCTTGATATATTCTTTGCAGACAGACAGCTCACACAACACATTGCACATCAAATGCAAGACTTTTTTTTTGGCTAAAAAGAGTATTTCATTTGTGTCTCACATTAGGCTGCTGGCAGAGCTGGTGGGGATGGGTTCTTTGCTCAGCTCCTGCACACTCAAATGCAGCATGAAGGACAGCAGAAGATGGAAATGACTGTTGTGGCTGTGAAGAGACAAGTTTGGGACAATGCAAGACACCACCACCAGATGCACAGCATCAAAGCACACATCACAATGCGGAAGCCACGGTACGGCGTCATTCACCTCAGCTTTGTGGCCTGGGGTTTTGTGAGCAGATGTCAGGACATGGTGGGGAACAGAGCAGAAGGACGAGATTTCCATCATGGGAGCCTCTGCCCCCTTCAGCATGTTTGAGTCTGGGATGGCTAAACACACACTGTCACAGCTCAGCGCCTCCTTCAAATTAGGGAGATAAAAACATCAGTAGCAGAGCCAGGCTGGGGCTTAATGCTTGAACGTTTGCTCCATGGCATTTCCTAGTTGCTTTGTTCAGCCAGAGCAGGAAGTAAAGGAAATGTGGGCTGCAAAAACTGGCAGAAATGTCAAGAAAACACAGAGCATCTTGCAACACCTTCCAGGCTGCCCATGCTACCATCAATGGGAGGATCAGTCAAAGCTCTAAATACTTAACCTTGTCAGGGCGATAGTGGAGAGAGTAGGCTGGAGCTGCTGGCCACCCATGCCTGCTCAGAACAGCTGGGGTGTCTGAGGTGGGAGTGATATCCCTATAGCCCAAACCAGAACAGGCTGGGTGTCTGAGGCAGGAGCGCCATCACTACAGCCCAGCCCAGCAAGGTGCCTCTGCCTCACAGGGGACAGAGAATCCTGGTTTGCAGATCCTCACTTGCATTCCAGCATCTCATCCTCAGGGAAAATCTGGGGCCATCTCCCTTCTCAAGCTGGTCCCCTCTGGGAAGCATCACTGCTCAATACAGGTTTTCTAGGGCTAAGAGAAGGCTCTGCAGGTCGCCTGATGGGCTCGGGAGGTGTTGGAAGATGAGGAAAACCCAAGGAGAAGACCTCAATTTGCAATTGCATCCTGCAGGAAAGGACCCTTCCAACCCAAACCATTTCCTGAATAACTCTCTTCCTGCAACAAGAAAAGCAACCTGGGTGTTGATGGTGCATTTTCCTGCAGAAATGTCTATTAGGAACTCCATTTAAATAGCAAATTCCCCATCGCTGTGTAACTAAATTTCTTTTTACTTGACTTAATAGAGTCTGATAGATTTTAGAAAAATCTAATTTAAAGTAATTTAATCTCAAATCCTCGATTGATTTTATGGTAGATTTGTTTGCAATTGTGGTGACAAAGCAATTTTGTATTCACTCCAAATCATCTGCTGCTGACACGGGATGAGACAATTATCTCATGCCCCTTTTCCCCCCTCCTCCCTGATTTGATTCCTCTGTTTTTCTGGAGGACTAATAGAAATCAGAGAGTAGGCAGTGTCTGGAATATCAACCCAGGAATCTCCAGCTTCTGGCTGAGGGGCTCTGATAAGTCCCAAGGTCCAAGTGAGCAAAGCACGAGCAGCACACTTACACCAGGGCCAGGCAGGTCCTCCTGAGCTGCACACTATAATTTGCTTGGGGGTCCTCTGGAAATCCCAACACAGGATTCAAAAGAACCGGAGCAGTATACCTGTGTATGCACAGAGGGAACTGATGCCATCCCTCACTGTATGTGTCAGGGTTGACAGTGTCAGCATTCCCAGGGCTTGATGAGCTTGTTTCCTGCTGCTGCTGCCCAAGCAAACATGACAAAGACCAATGAGTTGGCTGGGAGAGCAGGACAGGAAACTGTGGCTATTACTGTTCTGAATTTAAAATTCACAACCACTGAATGAACTGGAAGTGGCAAGCGATGGACTTTCAACCCTCCACCAGAACAGTCAGGACAGCGTTATCCCTGGAGAATGCACTTCAAACAGCCTTCCCCTTCAGGGAGCCCTCCTGAGATGACTCAAGATGTGGAGGTGGCAGTGATATCTCTGCCACAGGGGGGACCTGGGAAAGCTGCCTTCCTCCCATGCAGCCACTGTGGCTCTGTGTCACTCGGGATCTGACTGCCTGATGATCAGACAGCAGTGACTGTTGAGAACCAGCTCCTCCCTCCCCTGAGCACGAGAAGATCACATGCTCTGTGAACTATTACCAGGGCTTTCTGTTTCACCTGCACTGCTGACTCTGACTTCATCGTCTCCTGAGTTCTGTAGGGTGCTCGGCTCTCCGGGGCCACTGCACCTCCCCTGCTCCCACTGGTGCCCGAGGTACTTGCTCCTCTGGACATCTCCAGCTCAATCTCAGCATCCATCTCAGCATCCTCTTTGGCCTCCTTGTTGCTCTCCTCCAAGTGCTTCATCAGCACTGCCACTACCACATTGACCAGGACAAACTGTGCGATGAGGACGAAGGTGACGAAGTAGACAGGTGAGATAACAGGCAGGTAAGTGAGGCAGTGCTTGTCTTCCCGAGTGCATTCCCGCAGAGTGTCCTGCATCAGAGAGTGAGAGGTGAGGAATTAATATGGGCTGGGGCTCTGCTTAGGGTCCAAAGAGAGAAACAGCAGAGATAACCTGCTGAGGACTGAAAAAACATGTAACAATATATCCCAGACACAATGGCTTGTAGGTACAACTGAAATGGAGATAAGATACAGACACCATGAATTACATCAACTATAAAGAGGAGGATTGTGTTATGTCCCAAAGGCCCACGGCACAGAATACTTGATTACTCCTCTTGGCCTCAAGAACAGGTATAATTCTCCTGATGTATTTTATATACATATACATATGTTAAAAATAATTAAGTTTCAAGTTGACTGAGACTCAGAACAAATTATCACTTGAAACTACACTTGGTTTTTAATTTTGAAAGTTGAAGTTTGATGTTTTAAAAGGAAATACTTTTTTTGTTTTCATAGGAGAGTTGCCTACATTTGTTTGAAATCTATAGATCTACAGAGAGAAGAATGAGCCCAGACAGAGACTGCACACACCTTCATGATGCCATTCCAGTTGTCCCCTGTTGACACCCTGAAGAGGGTGAGGAAGGCCATGCCAAAGTTGGTGAAGGTTGCGTGACGGCTCAGACCTTCGCAAGGATTTTCTTCACTGCAGTCTGCAGGAGAGAGAAGCAGAGGCAAGTCAGTGAAGCCGTGTTTTCCAGTGCTTATTCAGAGCAGCCCCCCAGAACCTGATAGGAAGCGACAGGATGAGGGGTCATGGTTTGAGATTGGAGCAATTTGACATTTCTCCCCTGAGAATTAGTATCCCGATGAATGTAAGTTGATCATATGAAATATCCCTCTTCCCAAAAAACACAGACTAATAACATATTTATGAGGAGAGGCAGTAATGGCTCTTGCTAGAGCATTTCACAGTATTGATTTCAGAGGCAAAGAGGAAGGAAAGCTATTAAAAAAAAAAAAAAAACAAGGAAAAAAAAATCAAACAACAAAACACAAATGACCATTCTTAGGGGAGTGAGCACTGTTGGTTCCTGTGGTTGACATGGACTAGCAGGGAACAGGAAAAAGAAGTGGAACTATTTCCCAGTTGAATCATACTGAGAAGCGATGGGCTACCTGCCTGCAGTTTGCCCTAGACAAGATCAGGGCATTCCCAGTCTCTGATCTCATACTGTAGTTATCTAGGGGCTGGCACTGGGAAGGTGTGTGCATGGAAGCATCAGAAGGATCCAGAGCAGCAGAAGGTGCCTCTGTGAATAAGATATTGTTCACCTTTGTGGCTGAACAAACCCATACCTATATATCTAGATATGAAATAAATAAAACAGAAAAGCAGTATTTCATTTGGAGTGGATGCAGAACTAATTTTTTTCCCCTTCAGAATTTGTTGTAGACTAAAAAATAGTTTATCTTTGGTTGAAACAAATATTCTGCTGCCAGACATTTGTAATCTGAGCAGAAGGCTGGGCTCATAAAGGGGATTAATGACAGCCATAAACCCACTGTAGTGGAAGGGTCTTTCTGATGCTCCTGAAGCCATAACTGGGCTGCAGACATTGAGGCAAACACATCTCAAGTGAACAGCACGTTTAAAGGTGGTGACTGTCTTGGCTAGAGTGTGTTCTCTCTGTCCTCAGATTGTCCTTTTAACAGTGGAAACACTCAGGATCACAGTATCCTCAAGGCGGAGGAATAAATGATGCTGAGCAATTGGGAAACAATGGATGTTTCCTGATTTATGGAGAAAGGGGAAAGTGATGCTGAGTACATCAACAGACAGACAAGGCTTGGGCAGCTGGAAGAGCCATGTCAGCCAAATGCAGAAAACTAATGGACTGCAGTGGAAGCTCTGCGGAGGGACATGTTTATGGTGGCAGCTCTCCAGCCTGAATCTGACTACCATACAGCTTTGCAGGCTCATGGTCTGCCTTAAGTAGCAAACTTCCATCTTTGTGAAGATATCCACATTGGAGAATTATATTTAAATAGTTCATCTACAGCCAAGAGTGGTCTTGGTCAAATCTCTAAATGTGTGTGTGCACATTAAACAGGTTCTGTGTTTCATCCTCATGTGTCATCTGTGACCCTGAGATCAAGAGAAAACTTTCATCTCCAGACCATGAGCTGTGAAACTAAGGAAGGCCCAAGAATGAGAGAGAGAAGAAAGGAAACAGCTCAATGCCAAATAAACATCAACCGGATGAAATAAATTGTGTCAGGAACATTACTCACCTAGCTTGCCAAACAATTCCACTCCCAGGGCAGCATAGATAAAAAACAGGAGCATAAAAAGTAGGCCAAGGTTCCCTACCTACACAAGGAGAAAGCAGAACAAGGGTCAGGCAAGTTGAGGTCACAAATTAAATTGCTCCATCACATTTTAAACACAAGCAAAGCAGGGACGGGTGGCCAAAGGCTCATTATCATCTCCCCTGTCTTCTAACACCCCAGTCTCCTTTCATCATTCTGCTTTAATAGCCCCACAGAAGTCTCCTCTGTGGGGGAAGGAGCAGATGCTCTCATTTGCAAAGCCATCTCCATGGCTGGTGCAAAATTGCCCTTCCATTCATCTAGGATGCTGTCTTCATCTGTAATATGGCCAACCCGTAGCTGCAGCCTCAGTGGCACTCGGCACTGCACTCGAGTGACCTGGTGTTCTGTTTTGAGTTTTATGGACCTTCCCTTCTTTTTGCCTGGTTTGAGACTCTGAGCACTAAGGCTGAGGGTTGTGAGACAGTGACATGAAGGAGACATGTCTCAAGCCACAAGAGGAACCGTGTCATGTTCAAAGGCTTAGCTGGCATGGAGGGTTTTTGGGAAAGGAACATATGCTCCAGTACTACTGCAGCTATGGGCACTGGAGTCAATCAATACAGGGGATTGAAGCCTTTAAAACATCTCAAAGAGCAGACTTTTTGTGATTCAGGCAGAGAGAACATGAAGGGAAAAGTAACCTGACCAGCTAACCACCTGCATCCTACCAGTAGCTAACTTGGGTCCTGTTTACCTTTCCTGCCACTTTTAAATGCTTTTTGTCTCTGTCTTGTGACAGAGGCAGAGTTATCGAGCTCTCCAATTAGATGTGTCACAAGCATAATTTAATCTCTAAATAAAAATGGACTAGGTGGTGGCAGTCAGGCCAAGGGATTCCTGATCTCCAAGGCATTTTCTAGTGAACTCTTCAGTTTGAGAGAGCTTTGTTCTCTGAGATGGTACAGCCCATTGCTGGGCATTCTGACCACACTGCTTATTTTCATTAGAGAGATGATCAGTTTGATACCTCTTATCATGAAAGTAACACAGCTATCACTTAAGAAGTAGGGTTTGTGGATTTTTTTTTGCATTAAAGAAATGGGAATAGTCAAATCACTCAGCAGAGACTGTAATTGCTATAAAACCTAAACTGGCTACTCCACAAAGAGCTTTGCAATTCCACTAACATTATTACCATACTCTGGGGAATAATAGAGATGATACAGTGATGAGGATGGCTGCTCTGGATTATTTCATCTGCATGTAGTGTCTTTCGGGATAGCATTTCCTAACTCAGATCTGCTGGACCACTGATGGTTTGTAAACCATTAGAAGGTAGTCTGCAAAATGACTGGAAATTAGGGAATGCAAGAAAACAGGCACACGAACAAATGCACAGACACACTCACATACATTCACACACACATTCTGCTGGGGAAGCAAATAAGCAAATCATTAAAGGCAAAGAAAATCAAAGTAATAAGTAAGTTTTCTAGGTTGAGTGTCTATTAAAGCCTGATGTTGCAGCACTGCAGAAGAGGGTCTTGGATTTTTTTCAGCAAAGCCTATAGGTTGAATATTTTACTGCTGGTTTAATGCCTAATAAATCAGCCTGCAAAGTCTTGGCCTTGATGTAAATTCCAAAGAATTTAGACTGACATCAAAATTACTACCAGGTTATCTGTCAGAACTATTATCTATCTCTCAACATGCAGAGCATGTTAGGAACTGATACTCATAAACAATTTGCCTGCTCTCTAGTTTGCATTTGTACAAAGATTCTGTATTTGAGATCATGATTAATTACATTACTGAACCAACATGTCTCATAAAGGCCCTTCAAAGACCAGTTTACACTCCTGGGTTTGCTGTACAGCCTCGAGGCACCACAGCCATAGGCATATTCCAAAAATGCTACAAGAGCATTTTTCTATATGTTTTCTAATGTGGTGTTTGTTGGTGTCTTAAGGTTCATCTGCCCCTGGCCAAGAGCAGACTTGTGGGCAGTTCTGAAGCTCAGCTGATGCACAGGATCTCTTTGGAAGTGACTGAACGTCTGACTGTGACATGGCAATATCATTGTGTGAAAGAGAGATGTGGAATAGAGATGGATGTGGAAGATCCTGGATGGGTGATGGGCCCAACTTCACTGTTAAACTCCATCTCACCCTGTATCTAGACATCCAGAGCTGCTCCCTATTTGCACACGAGCAATTTGCTGTCCTGAGCACCCCTTGCAGATGTAATGTCCACATGGGTACATATAGGCAGTCGGAGCTCCTGGGGTTGGAGAGGGGAGCCCACAACACCTGATAATCAAGACAATGTGGCTGAGCAAAATGGCTCACCTCTTGCTTAGGTGCTTCATCAAAACCATTTGATATATTTGTGTAGCTTCTGAATCAGTACAAGTCAGTGTCAGGTCTGGATGCATTTCTGAGTGATCTGCTCTAGTTCTGTCCTGCTCTGGCAGGAGAGTTGGACTTGATGATTTGGAGGTGCCTTTCAACCCCTAATATTCTGTGATTCTGTGAGCAGACAGAGCAACTATGCCACATTGGGTACCTGTACAACAGGAACCCAACCACCTGGACACTGTCACTCATCTGCTGCACTATCACCTGTGTGATCCTGCCCAAATACCTCCAGATCTTGGTGGCCTCTACTCTCCCTGCTCTGTCAGAGGCATTGATGAGGTAGGTGTCATCTGCTGCCCTGCTCCCACAGTGGCTGGCTTTTTTTGTACCTCTTCCTGCTCTGACATCAATTATTTCTGCATCACTGGCCCACACCTTGGCAAGGGCCATACAGTCAACTTTGAAGGCTGAACTCATCTCCCTGGTGCAAGCACAAGGCCACCAGCTGAACAGAATGAGCTCCCCTTTCTTTGTCCCCACTCAGTCCCACAGAGACCAGTGCTGACAGCCAGTGCAACAGTCATTTCTTTACCTGATGGTTTCTGCTTCACTACTCAAAACCTCCCAGGCATCTCAACGCTTCTTTCCAGTGTGCAGTGCAGCACACACACAGATATCTATCCTCCAAAATCTGTCTCATCTGCAGTGTTTGCTGGTAAGGCATTTCTAGTCTCTAAGCTGCAAATCACAGTGGGTTTTCAGTGTCTGGCAAAAGCAGACTATTGTTTCCATCCCATAACTGCTGTTAGACAATGCCACAAAACCTTTTCAAGAGCTGAAGTTGAGATAAGCACAGGAATTACAGCACCAAGAACAGTTAAAACTCCTGGACAGGAGCAAACTACAGATTCTGTCCTTCAGAAAACTGGTAAAATGAGGAGTTCTTCACTTTTTTTCCTTGGCACAGAGTCCATCTGAGGGACATTCCAAGCTTTGAAGACAGAGGATGTATACTGTACAGCTCTGCAGTTAATTAATGTGCCATCCACAGACCAAGTGAAAAAAACCCAAGTGGTTCTCTAAGTGTTATTCAAACCATCTCTGCTGCTGAATAACAACAAATAGGAAATTGATGGAAATCACCCAGAAGAAAAAAAAGTGTACTGCAATGACAATACCATGTCATGATAAACCCATAAATGGACATTCTACAAACCCCAGACAAAGATTTTCCCCAAAAAACCTTAATGAATAAATTTAAAATTTATTTTTCCTGTCAAGCAGCAAACACATTCAATGATGCTTTTCCAGCTGTGGTTTTGGAGCTGCTAAATGAATAAGGGTAGGAACTCTTCTCTTGTTTTTGAAATGAAAGCTATAGCTTTACAGAGGGTGATGTTTGCCAGAGAGGTCTTCCAAAAACTTCCCGTCTCATTTTCTGAATTTCACTGGAGGACAAAATGCCATTTTTATCTGCACAAGATCTGCTTGGAATATCCCTGGGGATTTCCCCTTAAAAGAGACATTGGTTTGAATGTAAACTGCAAGAAAACCCCAAGGGTACATAAAGCCTGGCCTGTAGCCACCCTATTGTTTGGAAGGGGAGAGAAAACAGGGAAAGAAAGAAAATATGCTCTGTAATCAGAATGCTTTTGAAAGAAAAAAAAATAGATATAAACTAAATGCTTTCTGGTAATGCCAAAAGAGGGGTCAGGTTGGTAATTTCCACACTTTATTCTCAGTCAAAATCTTTTGCTGAAAAGGAACTCTGAATACCAACAAGCAAATGTCTCAGATTAGAAACATTTTTATGGTAGTGATGAAAAGTTAATGAGTCTTTCCAAGAAAAAGAAATTCCCCTTGCTTTCCAGTTCATTTTGAATAGATTGTGGGCTTCTCTGGACTTAGCCACTAACTCAGAGGGGTATATTTGGATAATTGTATGTACTGCTTCTCATATGGCCACTCATACTCTGGAATAAATGTCTACATGGCACCTGGTTTTGGCCAAGCTATTATGCTGCATTTCAAATGTGATCTGTAGACACCTGAGGCTGATCAAGATGTGACTGCTCATCATGATGCACTGCCATCTCCCTGTACTTACGGGGCTGGAAGAAGGGAGGCCTGACTCTCCCAGCCCATTCCAGGATACACCACACAGAATGGAATGGGCCGACTCATGAAGCTCCTTCCAGTGACAGAGCTGTGGGACATTTTGGAGAGTTTGAAAACTAAGGACAAATCTGACCATGCTTGTGCATCCTATAAGTGCTGCTTCTGTATTGCCAGCTCAGAGAAGAAGGCTCCAGAGTTTCTCATTCATTATGGCCTGACACTTCATATCAGTATTCATCTCTGGGTAAAACATGGCAGTAAATGTTTCCAGTACTTTCCAGTGTGATACAGGATCCTGGTGATATATGAAATTGAAATGTGTAGGCAACTGAGCTGACACTAAAGACTGAAAAATTAGGACTCAGATCATCAAACCCACAAACTAGCAGAACACAGCTTAAGTAGCATAAGACTTTAAAAACAAAGGAACCCTAAACTTCTTGGTATTCTCCTGATGTGCTTTAGATCTTTCTGAGGGAGGAGTGCAAGTCAGCAAAATTTTCTTTCCTTCTTTTCTCACATAAATGGATCCATTAAAAAGTGGTCCCAGGAGCTGAAATCTTGAAGAATCCTATCAAATATTACCAAGAACTGGCAATGTCATTGTTCCTGTAGCAGTTCATGAGGATATGCTGATTTGAGAGCCCAGTTCAATCTTTTAACACTCGGAAATGTCTCCTCTATTTCCTTTGTAAAGTCTGAAGCTCTTCTGTCAATAGGTGTCATTAAACATGGTTGCTCCTGTCTTCACAAAATAAACTGTTGAGGTCTAAGCTGTCTGCTTCTAGTGCTTTCACCAATAACTTTCTCCATCTGTCCTTCTGTTTCTTGAACTTGCCAGTGAAATCTGTGTTTTATAAGAGCTCTGCCTACAGTAGTTGGCTCTCTCTTAACTCTTTGTCCATTATTCTGGTTCTCCCATCTAACACACACTTACATGAGCAGGATATGCCATGCAAATCTCTGCTACAAGGCACTGGGGGCAGCAGAGAAAGCTGGTGTGTCCCCCAGATGTCTTCTAACACCCAAAGCTGTGTCCAGGCTTGAAAGGCATAGTCCACTAAGAGGAACAAACTGTGCACAGATGAAATCTGAGGGCTTACCTGGGGAAGCGCTTGTACCACTGTGTCCAGGAGAGCTCGCATCCCAGTGGCCATTTTAAGAAGTTTCAACACTACAAGGAGAATGGAATCCTGGTCAGCAGGGCCAGGAAATATTTCAAGCAAAACCCACAAAGAAATTATAGTTTCAGATCTTGTGGGAAGGGTTTCCATCTCTCTCATGTCTATTCATACAGATGGCAAGCTCACTTCATCCCAGCAGGGCTCACCAAACATCTGAACAACCTGACTACTTCTCACACCAATTAATGGTGACCATTATAACTGCCAATTAATGTTGGCAGTATAACAGACAAAATGCCAGAAGAACTCCAGTGTGCCCCAGCAGCAAAATGGGAGAGTAACAGGGAAACACTTCATCGGTGAAGAGCATGAGTTCATGTAAAAGGTCTGACATCTCAAGTTTGAACTAGAGACCAATCTAAGATGCCACTGGAAGCACCCATGAAACCCCGCCTAGTCTGCCTCTGAATTGCCTTTTGCAGCCTCATCTCCTGACTGTTCTCAAGAACTGAAACAGCAGGGTGTTTCAGTGAAACAGGGTGTGAAGAACAAATGGGAGAATAACAAATGGCCAAACCATTTCCTAATGTATCTGAAAGGATGGCTGGAGACCCTACATAGCAGGACATACCTCTTGCTATTCGCAGCACCCTCATTATGCGTATTATTGTGGGATTGATGGGCAGTGCAGCATTCATCTCAATTTCCTCCAGCGTGATTCCCACAATTGATAAGAGAACTATGGCCAAATCCAGCTGATTCCACCTAACAGAAGAAGAGAGGAAGGATGATAAATAAACAAAGCATACCTGGTCAGACACTCAAGAGTAGAGAATTATCTGTCCATAACAAGAACAAACAAGTCCCAAGTGTTTCTCCTCTCTCATATTTAGGCATCTGTTCTTCTATGTGGTATGAAATCTACTCTATGTAGCTGACAGTCTCTGAGCCACAGGCTGATGTAGGGAAGTGTTCCTGCCTATCTCCCAGTCCCCATTGTCTCCCTGCTTTCCATGTGGAGCCACTCTCAGAGAGAAGACACTACTAAGCTATAGGGAATTTTGATGTGATGCAACACAGCAGCTTCCACTTTACAACACTGTCTCCTGAATTACTCCACTTGAGTATCTTCACTGATCTGTAGTCTAGCCATTGCAGAGGGTCTTCCATAACAGCACTAGAAAGATAGTAAGATGTGAATAAACCATGTGCCTTTTGTTCACCACTACCCTCATAAGTAATATTGCTCACAGCAGTTTCCAACCTTGTCAGGATAAATGAGGTAAACAAGCTGATCTTGTGGAAAAGTGTCCAATCTTACCCTGTTGCCCAGTAAGTCACCAGACCACAATGTGCTTTCACACATTTGCTCCCGGCTAAATATGAAGCAGAATAAGATCTGTAGCCTCTGCAGCTGGGATCTGAAGGCTGTGGGGTTGAACACATCTACCTCTGTCTTTGCCAAAGGCTTTACAAAGCCAGCAGGCTACCAAAGGACTTGTTTGGACTGCAAAGGAGACTTGTTCTGAGGAAACCTATGACCTTAGATAGACAAAACTACACTTTTGAGTACTAGACTGATGCCAACAGGTTGTTTCTGACCTCTAAGCTGAGCCAGTCAGACTTGGTGGAGAGGTAGATTCTGGGGGAAAATAATGCGTCTAGAATTTTATAAGATTTCCTGAATTTCTTCTTCAAAGAAGCACCATCAGTTCTTAAAATTTAGAGTTCCTACACTATAAAGTGTGCACCCATGGAGAGACAGCCCTTTGCTCTTTCTTGCACACAGCACGTAGCACAATCCCAGTAATGTTACATTTACCCAGCATCTGGCTTTGAATCTAGGTCAATACATCTCTGTCTCAAATGCACAAGGGTTTAAAATACTCTCACCTGTCCTTAAAGAACCTTCGAAAACCAAATGCCACCAACTTCAGAACTGCCTCAAACACAAAAACTATGGTGAACACATAGTTGCAGTACTTCAGGGCTTCATCCAGGGTCTGAAAAGAGAGACACCAGTTAGACCAGTCCAAGCTATCCTTTCCCAGAGCCCCTACAGAGGGATTAGCATGCACAAGGGTGGCATAAGCGCAGAGATATAAGAAGTGAACTCTTAACAGCCTGCAGAGCTCTGTGACAAAACAGCTCTAAATCACAAAGCAATGCTCAAAGAAAGGGTCAGATGTGGATGTAAACAAAAACCTCATGAGCACTTGTGCTAAAAAGGACAAGGGTGATCAATCCTCTTCAATGCACAAATTGTTCAGAGAGAAAATTTTAACCCCATCCCCTAATAAAATTTACTTTTTCTAAATTTCCAGTCTTGGGTAGACTAACAGACTTGATGGATCATTTCTTTACCCCAGCACGGCAATCCTTAGGACAATTGTTTTGATTAAAACAACTCAGAAAAATTAATAATGTTGAAAAATGTTACATATCTAGAGCTGGCAAAGTATGTCCATATTTGGTGCGATGTTCATGCTCTCTATAGAGCTGCTCTCGGAAGTCAGGAATCTGCAGTGTTTATACTTTAAGATGATGAGTGTTTATAATGGATTTTGTTGGAGCTCTAGACCAACAATATCAGAAGAATCTTGCTGGGACCTTAAAATAGATAGGTGCAGAGTGAAATGGCTCTTTGGTCAGGTAGGGATTTGGGGAGGGGAGGAATGGGGGAGAAGAGGAATTTAGTTAAACATAGTACAGGTCTTTTACAATAAAAGAATGATAACATCAAACCAGATGCAACTCAAAATAAGCTGTAATATAAAAGTCTGCAAAGCAGAATCTGCTTTGTTGCCAGGGGAAGCCTCGGGCTATAGGAAAGCTCTCCTTGTCACATCTATGTGATGATTGCTTTTCTGAGCCCAGATAACGTGGGATGACAGTGCATTGAGTTTTTGGGAACAACAACTGGATTTTTTTTCAGGTTCTGGCATTCCTCAGTCTCCTATTATCTTTAGTTTTGTTCCAGTGCCTAAAATAAAATGTCAGCTTAAAAGAATGGGGGATAATTTACTATTTCATCTGAAGCATGCTGCTTGAGCCTGAATTCTCATTCGTGATGGTTTGTATTCAGATTTACAACAATGTGTTTTACATGAATATAAAACAAGTATAAATAAGACCTAATCTGGATAAATAACATTTACATGCATAACAAAGACTTTGCTATGCAAAGGAAGTCTTGGGGCAGAATGGCTCAGGGTCAGCTGGTGTAAACCAGCCAGGTTTACCCTGTGGTTTGGTGCCCCTCTGGCTTAACTTCCAGGAGGCATTTGCAAGTTACCTGGTAGACCATGCAGGACTAGAAGAGTAAACCACTGAGCATAGATCTCCACAAATGATAAAGCAATAGAAGATTAATAGATGAGGCAAATAAACAGGCTATAGAATTTATGCCAAAGGTTTTCTTGGGAAAGAAGGATTTTATGATACATAAAGAAGGGTTGTACTTAAGAGTTTGCTTATTCTAAATTAATTGAGGAAAAGGAACATTGTTGTGCATGCAGTAACTTCACCTTTATATCTATCTAATAGTGGTGCATTCTAAAACCCTGGACTGTTTTACAGTCTGAGGGTCAGTCACAACTGGGATCAGGAGAGGAAATATTTAGCCTGGTCTTTCCCTAGTAAAAGTTTAGCTCACTCTCCATTACTCCATTAGGATTTTTCTCTCTCTTTCTCTCTCTCTCTCTCTTTTTGGTTTGGTTTTTTTTTCTTTTTGTTTGTTTTTTGTTTGTTTGTTTGGTTGGTTGGTTGGTTGGTTGGTTTTTTTACACAAGAGAAGGGAAATTAAGCTTTTGGCTGAGGCAAGTGCTTCCTGAATGGTAGAGCTGTACTGGATTTGGATGGAGTGCAATGCTGAGCCTGGAACCTGCTGAAGCTTTTGAACACTAGGGAATGGTCTCAGGGAAGCAGGGCTGGCTGAAGACCTCAACAATATCCCAAGGGAGCAGTGGATGTTCCTCAGGTCCTCTGCTACCCTGCAGTGCTATGTTTCACAGCAAACAAACATATTGGGGGCTGGCTCCTACCTTCGGCTGGTTGTAGTGCTCCATTGACATAGTGATGACGTTGACCCCAATGATGAATGTGATGAAGAGGTCAAGATAATGGCTGGTGCAGAGGGTGTGAATGTATTTCCGTGCCGGGGAATAGTCAGCATAGTAAGGCCTGCGTTGGGCTTCTGCAGAAAAAGAGAAAGGCAACACAATGAACACAGGCCCTGCCGCATGGTTGGCAGCCATCACAATGTGGCCTGTGGGTCATGTCTTACACACACAGATTCAGCCCATGGGAGAACTGATTCAAGCAAGCCACATGGAACAGCCAAATGCTTCTACCTAGAATCTCCAAGAACATGGTGGGGTTATCAGGCTGAGCCAAACCTCTTGTGCCTTCAGGAGGGACTTCCACAGCTTTGATAACCAGGCCTGGTTTTCTCCCAAGTGCTCTCTGTCCTTCTGCTTTGTCTCAGGCTAGAGGACAACTTCACTTAATGGGACTCTAGCCACACACCAGGAAGGGTGAGAAGCAGGATGAAAATGAGTTCCAAAGCCAAGAGAAAAGCTTCAAACCTAGCAAAGCTTCAACTCCTGTTTTGAGGAAAGGCTTAGGGCAAGTGTAATCAGTTTAGGCTTTGAGATGCATCTCTCCTAATCCCACTGATGTCAGGGATCTTCCACGTAAGAGAAAAACATAACCTGAGCTCAGCTTCTGGGACAGGTTTTGGTGTATTTTAAAGGTCTAAAGAAAAAACAGTGATGCCTGTAGCAACACAGAGCATATGCATGAGGGTTGGTAGCACACAGGAGAGCATCAACAGCAGTGGAGCAGGGTGCTCAGCAGCTGTCTCTACAAGGACTATCAGCACAAGCTCCTCTGGAAATGTAAAA
The DNA here is from genome assembly GCA_025447755.1 of Corythornis vintsioides. Classification (NCBI taxonomy): domain Eukaryota; kingdom Metazoa; phylum Chordata; class Aves; order Coraciiformes; family Alcedinidae; genus Corythornis; species Corythornis vintsioides. The sequence continues at coordinate 5,989 of JAOEGS010021039.1, read as the reverse complement.
CCAAGAGCACGGCTGCATCTCAAAAGCCATTCAGGCTTTTATATGAATTTTATATCTCTGCCTCTGGTCATGACTCCTTCTTTTGTTTCTGCATGTGACCAGGTTTCTGGGGCTGTTCCAGGGAGAGTGTTTGGACACTGCTGGGCGACTGAGTTGTATTTACTGAGTGTGTCTCTGTTTAAATTAGACCATGACCACAAGATGTCTGTGGGCACTTGGATGGAAGCAAATTCTTTTCAAATGTAAGAAATGTAAATATTCAAAGAGTGTACTTGAGGTCAAAGTCAGCATGACTGTAGAATTTGCAAGTGGAAGAGACACGTTGGGTCATACCAAGTCAGAGCAAGATTGTTCTTAACAGAGAGAGGTTTTCTTTTTTTTTTTTTTTTCAAATGTTTCAGCAAATTCGGCTTTAAATGCATGAGGAGCTGGAAAAAAAAGGAGTTGCTTAATCTTAAAAATAACAAGATAAGTTCCAAAGTACTCAGTGCCCCTCTGAAATCATCTTCCATTCCTCTCATCTTGCTAATATCTTTCAGATGGAGGAACTCTTGAAATGAGGGATGGTATTTTTCTGGTAGTGCAAGTGATACCAGATTAAAGTTCAAAACCCTAAAATAAATTGGATAAAGGGAAGCGGAATCAGTTGGTTTCTTTCAACTGTTAGTTTTTCTGGTAGTTAAAAGTAGACTGAAGGCATCTGAAAAAAACATTTCCTTCTGACCAGGGTCACCTAGACTTATTTTTTTTTCTGCTAATGGGTGTGGAAGAACAAGATGAAAACAAGCACAGTTGTTTTTGCATACACTTTTTTTTCTGTTGCTTTCATGTGCTTTATTCCCATCTTGGATTGGTAGGGCTGTCTTTGCTACTGAGCTCAGCTAATCTTCCAGTGTATCTAAAAAATAATAATTAAAACATTGCAGTATACTATTTAATTAAGCCCATACTATGTGCTTTCATGTGCATTCAGGATTACAACATTTTTTTTTTACTGTTTTTTGAAATGTCTTCCTGAGAATGAGAAAAAAAAAATCATCTCGTTGGGAGGTCTGACAGGGTCCAACCAGGCTGTGCCTGTCAGCTGGTTGCTCAGAAACCTCAGGCCAGGTTTAACTTGAGCTGGGATGAAGGAGCTCAAGGATTTCCTTACTCATTTAGGATGAGCTACACCTCTGAAGCCAGGTTAACAGATCAAAAAGAAACTTATTCTGGGGGAACACATACAGAACAGCCTGGGATAAAGCTGACAACGCATCAAAACACATGCAACAACACTGTCATGCTCAGTGCAGTAACCCATGCAATGTCCATTAGAGGAGATACTGCTCATGCAAGGCTAATGGAAGTGAGCAGGGATGCTCAGGAAGGACAGGCAGCTCCTGCTCTTGGTGATGCTGGTGTTGGGTTAGGACAATCCCATGAAGGCAGAGGGTTGTGGCAGGCTGAAAGCAGTGAGAGATCAGCCACACAGCAGCTCTGACTCCATGTAAGCAGGAAAGAGACTGCGTTTCAGAGGTCCAAGTCCTCCCAAGCTCTGCTGGGTCACTGGTCACTCCCAGTCCCTTCAGAAACGAGTTCTACCTCAGTCAGCAGCACTGCAAGTGGCTCTGGACTTCTCTCCATTCAGACAGACATTTTTACCTCTTAGTAAGAATATACTACATTATTTTCCCCAGTTTGGGTGCCAGTGTTCACTGCATGCACCTACTGCTACAGCCTGCTCAACCAGAGACATAGGGGCTGCAGGAGAAGCTGTATGAGGAGAACAGAGGACCATGGGGATGTAGGCACAGCCAACAGGGAACATCTAACATGTCATTACTGACAGTAGGCAAAATGCAGCCTGTGCCTGGTATTTCTCCAGGGAAATGGTTTTTGGGATGAGACTTCAACTAGCAAACACAGACAAGTCCCTTCAGCGGCAGCCAATGGTTTTAATTGGTGGAAGTGCAGGAGGGAAAGGAGAAACCATCAAACACATGCAAAAGAAAATCCACAGTCCTTCCTCACCCCCACTTCTAGACGTTGGCTAATGCTTGAATTGCACCTCTCTGCAGAGCATTTAAACTTCTTTGCTTGTGATTCCACTGACATGAAAATTAATGAAGCCCCATCTCCAAGCTTAAAAGCATTTAGGTTGGTATTCTAATTGCAAGCTACAGCTCCTCCATTATTCTCCTCTGCATGAAACATTAGAAAGTCCTAATGGGTTTATATGCATGCTTGGCACACAGTAATTCTATACCTGCAGCTGCCTGGAAAAATAATCATGATGGTTTGATAATTCCCTAGTTGGAGTTAAAAAACACTCTGATATGCAGTGCCCAGAATTTTAGTTACAGCTCAAATGTTTCTGCTGGATACAGAGATGGTTGTGGCACTGAGACTAGACTAATTTAAATGCCACTGTGTGCAGTCCACAATTGCTCACCTTGAGGAAGAAAGGTTTCCAGGGAATGCTCTGAAAGGCAGCTCTGCTGGGTTGGAAAACAAAACTGGCCTCTTCCTTTTACAATACCCAGACATTTAAGTTCTGTGTTGGGAAATGTCTTAGAGAAACATGGCAGTGCCCATACTCCTCCCGTACAGAGTGGAAATCAGGACAAAGCTTTTTCCTGCTTCTTCCCTTGAGGGGGAAGATTCTTCTCCTCTTCTCTGCTGTGGTAACATTCACCCTGGCAGTGCTGAGTCCAGCTCTGGAGAGACAGGGACTTGTTGCAGCAGGGTCAGAGGGGCCACAGCAATGCTTGGAGTGCTGGAACCCCTCTGCTGGGAGGCCAGGCTGGGAGAGTCATAGAATCATAGAAAGTATGCAGATGTAACTGCTCACTGCAGGGGGAGGGTCAACTAGATGAGTTTTAAAGGTCCCTTCCAACCCAAACCAGTCTATGATCTGACTTTTCCAAGTTTTTTGGAGCTTCCTAGAGACTAGTGACTTGGTGACACTACTGGAAGGCACTCTCTGCTCCCCAGCTAGGTCCTCTCCAGGGTTGTGTCAGGCATTTCTAGGTCTTCCTGCACTGCTTTCTGAACACAGTGTCAACCAGACCCCCCCTTACTGCCTTTGAAGCCCTGAGCACTGCCTGTGTTTGACCTGACATGATGCTCCACTGCAGATACATGCAGGATTTGGCCCTGTACCCTGAACACAGAGGAGATCAAGCTGATCCATGTGGTTTTAATCAAAAAACTTTAATCTGGGGAGGCTGCTTTTGGTCTATGTCTTCTGAGAACCTCATTAAAAGGTTAGGAGCTAGAGGATTATTAAATTACACTACACTTGTTTACAAAGTAGATATATGGATGGAGGTAGTGACTGTGTCAGAAAAAAATTTATAGTTTATCTATTTTTTCATTTCACATGAAAAAGCACACTGTGCTGTTCTGCCCTTAAAATCACATCAAACGCATTTCTATTTTGTATTCACCCCCCTGCTTCCTTTTCTGGTGTCACTCTCTTCCAAATCCTTCAGGATAGTGGCTCTCAGATGGGAAATAAGAAACTTTTTGCAAAGGTCTGAGGTTGTGAGTGACAGCAGAGACATGGGCTGAGAAGGACCTTCCTGCCAGGCTCCTGAAAGGCCTAAAAAGTACCCCCAAAACAGCCACATGACGATTCCCCCCTCCCACCTGCATGGGGTCTGGTGAAGGAGCTGTGTCCTGCTGCAGGACTGTGCCCTCTACAGGGCAATCCCTCTGCCAGGCTCACAGCTCTGCAGGCTGGGTCCAGAATTTTGACCCACTCTGCAGAGCGAGGGGTGTTCAGATTGGATCATCCAGGCACTCATAAACTGAGGCTTAACCCATGTGCATCCCTGAGACCAAGCCTACCATGTCTCAAGGGTGAGTTTCTGTGTGCGTAGGTACCTGTGGATGCTCAAAGACCTCGATACACAGAAACAAGGTTGCTACACACAGAGGAGATTGCAGACAGGAGACAGGACACAAAGACAAGATGCCAGGCAGACAAGGTGAGTCCTGATGGATGGGTGTTGCTCAGATAGCACGTTAGCTATGCTGGATTTCCCTCTCGTTAACAGCCCTAATTCTTCCTCCTGTTACAATCTCTTCAGGCCAAATGCTAGAAAAGGAAACTGAAGTGAAAGCTGCTCTACTTAGGTTTATCACCGTGGGCTCCTTGCTCCTCTGTCCGTCCCACCCTGTGGTGGTTGGTCTCTTACCCTCTGGTCCGTATGGGTGAGACGCTCAGTGCTGGGGCACATGGAAAGCTGGCCAGCCCACTGTCACCCTGCAGCAGTCCATGCCTGTCCATGCACACAGACACTCCCCCCCGCAAGAGACATCGCCAAGAACGGCACCAACCACAGCTCACATCTTTCTGAGTCTGCCACACTTTTTCTTTTTCACCAAATCCATCATCTTCTAAATTAACCAGGAGATGAAAACTCCTCCCATTTGAATCAGGAAAAAAAAATCCATTAAAATGTAAACAGTAATTTTCCAAAATGTGTATCGGGTATTTGATTTCACCATGTAAAAACAACTCAAATTTGGATGCCACACAGTCCATGCTGAGCAGAGGCAGGTAGGAAACCTCAGAGACAGGTGATCTGAGGTAACCTCTTGGAAGCCCACGACATGGCCAAACATTTAGCCTTTCAATTATCATGTTGGAATTGATCACCTTCCAGAAAGCTGTCCTCCTCCCTGCATGCTCTCAGAGAAATGCTACAGCCCACATCTGTGCAATTCCTGGGTCCGTGGTCTGAAATATCTCCTTGACTCTATCCTTCTAGAAAGCTGGATAAAGAAGGGCAGTGTAACAATGTCCATCACCTTGACAGGGACTGGCTCTTTTCAGTATCTAAGCAGCAAGTAATAACACAGGCTTGTAATAAGATTTATGTACTAATCAGGAAGAGCAACTGACTGTGGTTAAGCTATCACTCCTTACCTGTGCCCCAGACTGTTTTCATTAAGGATGATTAACATAACTGTAAACTACATTTTTGTAAATGTAAATTGCAAATAAGTTTGGTTCTTTTTTTCATATAAACTTGGAATTTATCAATGCCTTCTTGGGTGAGCACATCAGGGTAGAAATACTGCACATGCAGGAGAACTCTTGAGAATCTAAAACTGATTTCTCTTATTGTGCTGGAAATGCCGCCTTTAGGATTTCCACTTCTAATCCTGGCTGGAACCCCAAACTCAAAAACCAAAATAGAAAAAAAGGAAAATGAAATTGCATTTGAACTCCTATAAATTTCTAAAGGGATTCAGTGTCTGTTTGCAGATGGCTAGTTTGATCTAGATTTTATTTCAATCCAGATACTTAACAACTACCTAACATGAAATGGGCTTGGCCTTCACTTTGGTGTCAGATCAGTCTATCATTAAGGCCCTGCGGAGACCATGGTGAAGACATTTAGTACTGAGGTCTCCCATGGCTCCTATGGCCTAAAGTGGACTATGAGAGCAGGAGAGGAGCTGTGAGGGATGCAGCTGCCTTCTGACTCAAGCATCAGAGGGACGGAGGAAATCAGCTGGGGTTTCTACTAGAAAAGCCTCTGACTGTTATATCCTTAGAACCAGGACTATTCTATCTAATTGTGGTTTTCCCAGATGAAAATGGATACCTCTGGCTTGATGTCTGGGAGACAACCGGCCATTTGTCACAATGAGCTATTAGGTCCTTACAGGAGATTACACAGGGCAGCCCAACACTAGGCAAAGAGCCACAGGGCTGCTGTGGCAAATGAGGCCAGAAGCACTCAAGCCTTATTCCTTACTAAGCTCATCTTTGATCACAGTAGCCAACTTCCCTCATGTACTTCTCACTTTTGATAGCCGGTCACTAGTGGTGTTCCCCAGTGCTCAGTATTAGGACCAGTACTCTTCAACATCTTTATCAATTACCTTGATGAGGGGGTGGAGTGCATGCTTATCAAGTTTGCAGATGACACTAAATTGGGTGGGTGTGTCGATCTGCCTGAGGGTCAGGATGCTCTGCAGAGGGATCTGG
>JAOEGS010021037.1:4410-27244 GCA_025447755.1 Corythornis vintsioides | reverse complement strand
TCTATGAGTCTATGAATCTATGAAGCACACACAGGGCCTGAGGCTGTGCAGACTCAAACACCCCCATCCTGCTGCCATATGGGGGTTATACTCGAACTCCTTCTCTCTTCAGCAGCCCCAGTCAGGAATTCCTAAGTATTCACATTAACAGCAGAAACAACAACTCCTTGGGCTTGCTCTGGCTGCTTGCAAGTCATCATGTGTACTGAGCCCAACAAGTTATTCCTTTCTGACAAGAGGGACAATCTGAGTGACAAAAATACACTGTTGTGAATCAAAGATAAGTTTAATTTTTATATTCAATGTAATAAAGATGAAAACCACAGCAGCCACTCCATATACAGTCCATCTAAACAGGCTGCAGACACTCAGAAAAAAATAAACCCAACCAACAAACCCAAATCCATAATTATTGAAAATTTAATATCTTTTATGTAAAATAAAAAATCAGGATGCTCACCATGTGTTTGTGGTGTGTCATGATCAGTTCAAAAGCAGTAGCCAACCAGTGTGTACATTTGGCATTCAAAATCTTTAGGGTTTTATATTTAATACACAAAACATTTACATAGAGGACATTTGTTTGAGGCTGACAGGTGAACTGTGTTTTCTTTTCAAGGCCATAAAGCTGCCAAGCCAACTTTATTTTTAATAATTCAGGTGTAAGAAGTGCTGAACAATTGTAAGGATAATTAGAACACATGATACATAATTTATCAAATAAGTAGAGCAGTGCTATTGTGAGGCTGGGACCTTCACAGTCCTCCTCCAGCTAGTGAGCACCCAGTGATGGTTTTTGTGCTATTTTCTTCTAGTACAAGCATAAAATAAAGCAATTACTAAAACAAACAGATGCTTTAAAACAACAAGACCAAACCAAACAATGAAAAAACCCAAATAAAACCCTCAAAACCCAAACATTTGCACATTTGCAGCCATCCCACCTGTTTTCCAACTGTTTGCCTTGAGCTGTGCTGGAGAGAGACAAGGAAGGGCAGGAGCCCAAGTGCCACCCGCCACGGGCAGAGTTTCACCAGCTGCCTCAGAGCCGTGTCCCGGTGCCTCTGCTCAGCCCATCGCCCTGTGGAGGCAGCAGGGTCTTGCTGGCATGAGACACAGGACCAAGTGGCTGTGATTGTGCCCATCTGCACCAGCCTGAGACATGAAGAGATTGTGATAGGAAGAAAGCAAGAGGCAACGGACACAAGCCAACACTGGGCACATCCCCCCCTTCTGGTCTTGGCTGGGAGGGGAACCCCAGGGCCCCGATGGTTCACTTGGGTGAACCAAGTGGTAACACTTGGGTTAGAATCAGGCTGTTTCTCTGCCAGGGAAGGTGAGAAACTCTGCAATCCAGACACCACAGGGCAACACAAGGAAGCCGGCAATCACGCCCCAAAACTCACCCAGCTCCCGCTCTCCCCCGCCTGCCGGGCGTACGGGAGCGACGCCTTCCCCTCATAGGTTCTCCTTTAGCCACTCAAGGTATCTGTTCAACAGCCGGTGCCCCACGGCCAGCTCGGCCGGGCCCGAGACAAACATCATCGCCCCGTGGAAGGCGTCCTTGGCGTGATCGTGCGTGACGGGCACGGCGGCCGCCCGCAGCCGCGCGGCATACATCACCCCGTCGTCCCGCAGCACGTCGTGCTCGCAGGTGAGGACATAAGTGAGGGGCAGCCGGCGCAGCCGGGAGTCGCCGGCCAGCAGCGGGGCCGCCCGCGGGTCCAGGAACCCTGGGTGCTTCTGCGCGAGCTCCGGGCCGCCGAAGGTGGGCTCGGTGTAAACGTGACCCCGCTTCATCTCCGCCGGCAGCAGGCGGCTCCAGTTTACAAACTGGAACAAGTGGCTGGACTCCACTGGGACGTGCCTGTTGGAGGTCATCGCTTCCCTGAGAGACACGTCCGAGGTGAAATACTCGCTCCAGAACCTGACCATCAGCGGCTTGGGTAGAAGGGGATTGTTCTCATGGTCTTGGTACGACGGCAGATTCAGGTCGAGAGTCTGAAGAGCAGGATAAAGCAAAGCTTGGGCTTTGAGTTTTGTTTTGACTTCAGAATCCTCTAGCAGCTGGAGAACAAAATGTCAAAAGTTGGTTAAAAATTTTGAGTTCTCTCACGCTGTCAGAAGACCTAAAAGTAAGGAACTAATGCAGACACACATGTTACAATGCAAGCAAAACACAGTTACCAATAAACCCAGAACAGATTAAAGGCACTCTAAATTCACAGGCAGCTCACCTAAAACAGTACATTGTATTAAAAACTCTTAAATACCAAATACAATTTAATTTTAATTATTATGTTGAAAGATCAAGAATATTTCCCATATATTGTTATGAAGCAGTGAGATCTTTGCAGCAGTGAGATTTTTTAAAGCACTGATGCTTTCCACAGTAGTAACAAGCATTTTTTTTTCTATAACTGTAGAAAATTTCTATTCTTACAGCTTAAAAACTGCAGGTTACTGAGGCTCCTTTAATCATTTCATACAATTTAGAGCCTGAGGCGTTAGAACTCAAACAACTACAATTCTGTGCATTTCAGACATGTGAAAAATAAAATGTGATGGATTGAACACTGACACTTCTTATATGTCACCCTTTTCCCCACTTCACTAATAAATTTCCACCTTCTCCCTCATCTTCTGACTTGGGTGTCCACGGCAAATTCACAACATTTCTAAGTGAGACTCATTATGATCCGAATCACTTCTCAGGAGAGCAACAACATCACACTGACTTTATTAAATAAACCCGAGTGAGAAGAGCAAAAGGCACCAAACTGTGTGTGATCAGATGATTTATTTGCCTCTCCCACCCCAGGCTCCTCACATCTACATGTGTCAAATTGCTAAAATTCCCTTTTCAAACAACATACCTTAATGTGCTTAAGGATAGAGTGACACAGGTCTTAATTACAGGGCAGGGAGCCTTTCTTTAGGGTATAGAGGTTGGGAGGACCTCAAAGCTGCCTTGATGCCATTGAAGGGCTCAATTTGCTGGCCTGGAGCCCTTTAAGTGCTCATGAAATGACAGAGAATAATAATAATAATAACAACTAAGCTGGCAAACCAGCTTTTATCTTTACCTGTTGTGCCACAGCTGCAGCCAAGTTGCCACCAGCACTGTCTCCTGCCACACAGACCCGTGCTGGGTCCACCCCATACTGGGAGAGGACGCTGCTCTGCAGGAAGAACTTCGTTACCGTGTACACGTCTTCAAACTGAGCGGGAAAACGGTACTTGGGTGCCAACCTGTAGCTGTCCGAGGCAAGAAGAAGGGTGTAACATTATTTTCTGTGCCCAGGGAAATGAGAATTGTCTGTCCTGGAGGATCAAATATTATACCCTTCACCCAGCTTCATGAAGCAATGTCCACACCAACCACAATCTGCTGCTGCAACACTGACAGCTTTTGTTTATGAGTACTTAAAGCAGCAGGAAAGCACCTGATCAAAAAAACAGATACTGCAAAATTAATTTATTCCAAACCCTCATCCCACTCAGAAGGAGAATCTCTCTTACTTGACTGATACCACGACTGCATTTAACATGTTCGAAGTCAATCTTGTCAGATGATCGTAGGATTTCATGCCTGAAATGAAATGAGTCACTTGGAACATACCCCAGCACATTTGGGAACAGGCTCATGGACAACACATGTTCCTCTTTGCAGAGGCTTTCAGGAGACTTCCCAAACCCCCCACCTGGTTTTAACTGGTGAAACACCAGTTCCCTGACCCCCTCCGTGGCACCTCCCATCAAACAACAGGCAGCACGTAACGTGGGCAGCCGAGATCATCCGCACAGACCCCTTGCACCGGCAGAGAGGGGCTCACCTGCGTGTCCGAGGCACCACCCTCCACCATGGAAGTAGACCACCCCTCTCCTCAGCCCAGCAGACTCCTTTCTGGGCACGAACAGGCGGACGGGAACGCCGCCGAACTTGGTGTCGGTCACGGTGACATTTTCATCGGACGTGGGCTCGACGTACTCGGCGTCCGTGATGAGCATCAGCACGTCCATGTAGTGTGTCAGACCCAGCCAGTCAGCAACTGCAGACTGCAGATCGACATGAGGGAGAACAGTATTTGAAACACAGCCTTAGTTACTCTGGGGATGGAGTAAACCTCACACAATTTGGCTATGAAGATGGAGAGCTCCCTAGGAGCTATTAAAGCAAAGAAGATGGAGGAGGACAGATTGTCCACTTCATGGTTTTCTTGGCAAGTCCTTTTGAGAGCCTGCAGAGGACCCTTTTGCTCAGGGGGTCTGAGGCTGGCTCTATTGTTTCCCTTTCTTCAAACCAACATCAAGGACTCAGAAAGACTAAAACAGGTTTCCCTCTGCAGATTTGGACCTACTGTTGAGTGACTGCCCTATAATCAGATGACCCTTCAGAATGTACTTTGGACACTTTCGAGCCCTCTTAAATCTAATTTGCACCAGTGCAGAGCCTGCAGATTCGTCAGAGTCCCTTTGGGTTATGGTTGTGCCCGAGATCAGGGCAAGGTTGCAAAACAGGCTTGCTCCACACCTCTGCTGCAAGTGCAGACCGGGCTGAGCAGGCAGCCAGTGCAACAGCCACAGAAGACACCAACTCCATGTTCAAGTGAAAACAGACAGGCCTCCAACATGGAAAGAAAGCACTTCTGCTTGCTTAATGTCTGGGGGAAAGGAGCTACCTGTGCACGTACCCTGCTCGCAGGCTACCTCCAAAGGGAGGCTGTGGAGGGGAAGAAGCAAAGCAGCACATCAAAAGCGCAGGCTGCAATTTCTTTCTCAACACTTTTTCATCTCCCACCACTCAGACCTCAAGCCACAAGGTCAAAACAAACAAGGAAGCAGCAAAGAGTCCATGATTAAACACACACCACCACAAAAAAAAAAAATCCCAGGACAACATGCACCCTTGTCTCCACCAGAAAAATCATAAAGAGATGGCTCCCAAAGACTTCTGAAAATCACACTAGCATGACTGATCTGAAACTCCACCAACAGCCAAACCCCACATCCAAGTGCAAAGAGCTAAGAGCCAGGGTGTCTGTGCCCGCAGGAAAGAAACTTCTCCTCAGCATCCCTCGGACAGCACTAGAAACCTCTCTCCTGGCTCCTTACACCCTTCTTTCAATAGAGGTTTTGGTGGAGGAAAAAAAAACAACTAAAAAAGCAGTCTCAGGCTGTTTGTAGCCACCCAGAAAGATGCGTGCAGCACTCGGCCCTCCTCCTCCTCCCCCCCAAACCTTCACCTTTGACCTTGTTTTGAGATGGTGGTCATGCTGCCATGGCCGCTGGTGGATACTGACCACGGGCTGGACCCAGAGCACCTCGCAGGAGGTGGGAGCTCAGCCGTGGTGCCAACGCAGCCTGAGCTGGGTAACACGACTGGACTGAGGGAGAAGCCAGGATGGAGGAGACACAGAAACAGCGTGGGAGGACATAAGGACCACGTCGCCAGTGAATATTGCCATACAACTGCAGACAGGGTGTAATATCACTGTGACACATTCTGTGCTGCCTGTGTACCATTTTTTGGTAGGCAAGATTACAGCAGTAATTAAAAAAATCCAAACAAAAAGCAAGTTATATACAGACTAATTTCTACATGCTTTAGCAACATCACCCAAATAATTAGGGTTTATTTTCTGTCACATTCCCATGAAATCATGAAAATTAATATTTCAGAAGTGCTCCAGTTTTCCTTCCTCTGACACCCAATACAACCCTTCCGAGGAAGCTCAAAAAGCAGGGTTTCAGAAACAGGAAAAATTCAAGCAGTGCTTCAGCTTCAAAGGGCCATAAAGCAAAATAAACTCACTTGCATTGTCTGTCCGTATTCATAACACTTCTAGCTACTCTCTATTTTTTGTTTTCCAAAAGTGCACAACTAATCTTATCTAAGTCTCTTTATATTCACAGTAAGTTCAATGCTTAATTTCCAACACTGCTGTGCTTCACTTAGTCCATTACATACACGTGAATGACATGTATATATTGCCACGTCTCTGCCAGCCACAGAGGCACCACGAGCAGCCCCAGCCCCTGAGCACTCCCCTGGGGGTCAGCCCCACACCAAGCCCAGCCCCACACTCACCAGATGCCCAGCAGCTTTAAAGGTTGCCATGACAAGCATCGTTTTCCAGGGCTCCTCGAAGTCATCAGGCAAGGGGATGTAGACATAGTAGGCGAGGAGGGCAGTGGCGAGGAAGAGGCACAGCAGCTTGGCCCCCATGTCAGCAGGCACAGCTCTCCCTACTCTGTCCGGACCACGCGTTCTCGCTGGCTCTTAACAGCTCCAAACCAGCCGGGCACCCGCGCAGGGCAAAGTTAATCCCTGTTGTGTTTGGGCCCCGGCCAGGAGGTGATTTCTCTCCGGATCACCCGGGGCAGAGGTTACTCATCCACAAAGCTCCTGGGAAAACACGTTTCTTCATCCAGGCATTCGCCACTCAGAGCCACCGCTCCAACCCCAGATTAACCACCGAGGCTCCTACAGCCCCATCAACCCCTTCATGCATCTGGCAGGAGAGCTCAGGGTGGGAGGGGAGAGGAGGCTGAGAAAGAAGGAACAGCCTGTGCACCGAGGTGACACTCAAAAGCAAAGACACATATGGGATAGTCAGGAGCTGTCAGCTGCTGCTTCTCAGTGCAGCCCTTCAAACCCAGCCCATCCCAGAGACACCCAACAGGACAGGCCAACAGCAACACCTAACCCACCGCTGCTCCTCGGGCGATAACAAGCTTCGGCAAAGCACGCCCCAGGTCTCACGCTGACACACCCCGCCAGTTGTGCAATAACAGGTTTGGCAGAAAAAAAAAAAAAAAAGATAAAGAAAAAAGAGCTTCTGGTTAATATTTGAAAGCTCAGATTTAATTGCCACTGCTCTTGGGATGAAGAGATTTCTGTGCAACCACTTCAGCATGGGGTGGGATCAGAAATCAGCAGAAATAAGCCTGGTAAGGAGCTCTACAAGCACAGGCACACACAGAACTGCTGCAGCACCAAGAGACCTGCTTGAGAGAGAAAATGAAAAGGTGAAAAGCTCAGTTAAAATGTGTTTCCTTCTGGCTGAGGCTTTACCAAGTTCAAAGAACCCCTCCACATGTTCTCCAAGCAAGCCCTTGGGGATGCAGCATCTTTGGAGGTCTAGGAAGCATGAAACATCACAGAAGACTGAGAGCTGTGTGTCACCAGCCCAGGCACAGAGAAGGATCAGGCCTTGGGAAATCTCTCCAGTGTTTTCTCTATTTAAATTCTGAGCACCTCCAAGATTTGCAGCTGTTCTAGGAATCCAGCTGTGCTATTCCTCCTCAGCCCAGGACATGGCTCCCTGTTCTTCCTCCCTGGTCCTTCTGCAGCACAACATCTGAAGCTTGACATTCTTGCCAACATGCCAACGAAAACAGAACACCCACCTCTGTGGTCACTCTGCCTGCCCCGGGGGCCAGGGCAGGTGAATCCAGCCTGGGGGAGGTGAAATTCAAGCAGCAGCAGGACTGAGCCTGCACTCCTGGCAGGCACACATGTGCTAATACGTGTGGACACACAGGGCTGGACACACAGGTCAGCAAACCCCATCTTCTCTTTGCTCAGGGGCTGGTGTCACAGTCCGTGTGTCAAAGAGCAGATGAAGGGGCTGGATTTCAGGCAAGAGAGGAAGAGGAGGCACAGCCCAGTGGAGAGGGATGGAGGAAAGAGCCCTGTGCTCCCTCTGTCCCACACCAGGAATGACATGAGCTCATGGGTCAGCAGGCTCCACCTGACCACTGCTCACCACCCCAGTACTGGCAAACACTGGAGGAAGATGTGGCAAGACCCAGAGCTATCACAAAACTTGTCTTTGCATTGCACTTGGGAAATATTTCACTATCTTTATCCACTCTGCTCTCCAGCTGAAGCGCAGCTGGGTTTTACAGCAGATACTACACACTGTCCTTGCCCCAAGTTCACCCTTGGCTTAGACAATAACTCACAGCATTTAGCCTTCAGAAACCAACATCTCATCTTCTGCCCTCCAGCAATCTGCTGCAGCAACCCACCAGAAGCACAACAATACTGGATAAAGAGAATAATAAGTTGAATTCACCATTTACCCAAAGCATCACTTCAATATGAAAGTGCCCAGATAACACCAATTTTATGAGAGACCCTTCACAGGACCCCTCAGACTGGGGGATGAGGTGCCAACTGAAAGATGTGAACATTAACACCCAGATCATTTCCATCCAGCAGTTACCCTGGGTTATATCCCAGCATCCAGCCTCCACTTTTCGGAGCCCTGCACCACCACCAGTTTGTTCCTGCATCACCCACTACTCACTGCTTTCTAAAGCAAAACAAACACAACCAGAAGCAAACCAACCAACCTCCTTTTACTGCTTCTCCCGCACACAGTGCACCAAGACCCACACGATATGCCCTGCTTCCTATTGTCTGCAATTCCAAGCTACCAGTGTTTCAGAAAATGAGGAAAAAAAAAATGAGTGTAAACTGAAGTAAAGGCCAGGGCTGGAAGTGCAGCGGGGAGGGCAGCATCTCTGCCTGGAGCCAGCATCCCCCACGCCATGGGTCTGCCGCAGCGTACTGCGCAGCCGTGGAGAGGCTTCTGAGCCACCTCAGACCCTGACCTGCTGCTCCCATAAATCAGCCCTGCTAAAAATAAGTGTTGCAACACCAGATTGAATTTTCAAGCTGGGGTTTGGGAGTAAGAAATACGTGGGCTTCTAAGTTACATCTGTTTGTAACAGCAACACCCCTCCACCTCCCCTCGGCTCCGATCGCGTTTCCACATACTGCACTCGCAGCACTGCTGGGAAAGAACCTCCCAGGTCAGCAGAGTTCTGCTCAGACTGACACCTCGAAATGCTGGTTTTAGGAAAACAACACCAGGAAAGAAACCTCTTCAAAGCAGAAAGTGTTTTCAAGCCTGTCTGGCAAAACAGAAGTATTGCCTCGCTGAAATGGGGAATCATGGAGTGTAACCTGGTTGTGGCTCAGCCCTTATGACAGTCCAAAATACAAGTAGCTAAACAAATGATTGCTCAAAGTTGTAGTACAACTCCTTTACCCACCTGGGAGGCTGTTGTTGTCAACAGGATCTATTTCTAGAGAAAAAAGAAAATCAAGCCATTTAGGTAAAATAATTAGTGTCCAACTCATTGCAAAATAATTCTTTTTCCTACTCTTTAGTGTAGATTCAGTAGCTGTTGGAGGGTGCTCAGAGTGCAGCCCCAGCAGGAGTCCAGGGGTACCTTATGTCACACTCCGGAAAGATAACTCTCACTTGAGAGTCCATCAGTGAAACACAAGAGCACTAGAAGCTCATTACATTTATGTATCACTCATTAACATTTATTTCACATCTATTATTTTAATTCTCTGCTTTTTCTGGAATAACAAAGGTCTTTTCAGTTTTAAAATACATGTGACTTTCTACTACCAGCTGTAGTATCACACCTGCAGGTCACCCACGTGTACCAGTGGGGACACCTCCCACCTCACTCATCCCATCACTGCCTCCAATTTTTCCTTCTGTTGGTTTGTGGGGTGGTAATTTGCATCTCATCTGCATGAACTACAAGCAGCTCTGCAAGGCTGATTGTCTGAATGGTTGTGGTACCTACCCAGAGCCTGTCTGGGACACGTTTAGCATCTGATGGATCTCCTGGGTTGCACAGGACAGCTGCCTGTACCTGGACAAAAGGAAAAGCAGAAAGTTGCTATTTAGTTGTGCTATACCCCAAAGTGGTGGGGTTTTTTGTTCTAACATTTTAGGAAATAAACTGGAAAGCCACAGGGAGGCAGCACAGCACTGTAGAAGTTTTCCTTTCCCCCCCCACGAGAAGAACCAGTTTCTCCAGTCCTCCTCTCCCAGCAGGGCAAGGACCAGCTGGGAAAGTCTCACTCCTGGAAGGAGAAAGGACACGAAACAGCCCCAGAGCTGGTGAGCACTGCCCATGTTCACCATCCATGAAACAAGTACCAACCTTGTAGGAAAAAGCAAGAGAATGAAAATACAAGAGAATTTGGGTATTGTTTTTCCATCTGCTGCCTATTACTGAATTGCAAGTTGGATAAACAGAAACAAATGTCTTGTCTGAATCTATATTCATACTCTGAGCTGAACAAAGCACACCACTGAAACGTAAATCAGCTGGAATTTAACACAGGCAGTTATCTCTGAATACATGACAAAGCAGCAGTTCCAGAAACTGAGGTTGGCAACAGCCAGGAGGCTTCTGCTTCCTCACCTCTCACACCCCTGCTCCTCCAGCTCTGTGCCACCTCACCCTGCAGTGCCATGCAGGAGTGTCCCTCTGCCTTGGGGGTGACATGCAGAAGCAGGACTGTGATGGCTGTTTAGCTCCTTCCCTGAAGAAATGAGTCAAATAGAAATCTATAGCAAGTTAAATTCAGTTTTTCACTCACCTCATTCCACAGCTCTGGAATTGAGGGTTCAGAAGCAGATTGCTGGAAAGGTGGAGCTGCCATCCCGGGGGAAGAGAGACCAGCAGAGAAAAGACATGTGGGACACTCAGCAGGAACCTTACATCTAATTAAAACAGCACTGGTGAAATTTAAATCCAAAGCATTGGGAAATTTGGGAAAGTGGAATGACTGCCTGACAGACCACGAACAAGAAACCATTTGGTGAATGTTTTCAGCAAATTAGTGTTTGGGTTTGTCTACTCAGACACTTGAGTTTATGAATGCACGTATACACACAGGGGTGCACACAGAAACGCACACTTAAGCATGGAGCATCTGCACAAATAATTATTTGCTGTATTTAAAGTTGTTTTCCACTAATGTCTGCAGTGTGCAGCAGGTAAAGGTGTCTCCCACCAGGGACACTGGCCTGTGGCAAACACAAACCTGTGCTGCAGTTTGGTGCTCCAAATGCGAGCTGAAGCTCACCCTGAAACAGTTGTTCTGTCTCTGGACAACTCCAGGGCAGCCTGTGTGAACAGGAAAATGGTGAGTTTTTGTGTGGTGGTTGTTTTGACATCGCTGTTATTTTAATGGCAACTTCTGACCTACAACAATTTCCCACAGACTAAACATTGGGATTTCTCTGAGCTCTTCCTTCACATTTTATTACCTTCAGAGCTGCAAATATTGACACTGAAAGTAATGACAAAAATTTGCACTAGAAAAACAATGTGTCTAACAGGAGTATCAAACCTTCTGTAAAGTTTAAAAACCAATCCCAAACAAATAAATATTTAGATATTATTTCTGTAAACTCCTATGGATGGAATTTCTGTTCTTACTTCATCTTTATTCGTATCTTATTGCTGACTGAACACGGGGAATTTGCAGAGTCACAGTAAGCATTAATTTGATGTCCCTTTTGTAGCCATGCCTTTCATGCCTTTTCCATGGGATAACCAGGTTTCTTTCTCTGTGGCACTTTCAGTCTGTCTGCTTGCCAGAGGAAAAAAAAAAACCAGACAGCCCAGAGCAGCACATCTATTTCCAGTGGGAAATATGTTCTTCATTCTCTGTAAGGGAATGCTCAGAACGAATCCACACTGTGTTTAGCCTCAGCATAATTCTGGGACATGTTGCAATATCAAATGATCTTGAGTGCTGAGGACATGGGTTTGCTGCGGCCGATTGCTGGTGTTTATTAACTGCAGGTTCAGTGCAGAGACACTCACTACGTTTCAAACCCCCCGCAGTGCTGCTACAGAATTCCTGCTCAGCCTCCAGCTAAAGGCTCGAGATTCTCAAGCTGAAGCAACTCAGCTATTTGCAGTTGCCACGAGGCTGTTGAGCCCATGAGGCTCCTCAGCTCAGCAGCTCAGGTTTCCTCTCTACGGCAGAGCCAGTCCCCAAGCTTCTCCCTGGATGCTCTGCAGTGAAAACAACTCAACCACTGTAATTCACCAAAACCTTAAAAAAAAAAAAAAAAATTTCTGACTAATAATAATAGCGCAAGCTCAGCAAATATCTCTCAAACCACTTTTCCAAATGTTCAGCAGGCTCCAAGTTGGTGCCTTTATCCCCCGGGGAAGAGAAGGAGGGATGTGAAGCGACTCGCAGCAAACGGGAGCGTCGGTACCTGGGGGCTTACAGCAGCTTTCCTCCCACACCTCAGGCTGCCCATGGCCCGAGCTGGTACAACAGCATTTAGCAAAGTGCATCCTATAGTTTTTTCATGTGTAAAAAAAACCCTCAGACAAGCCCCAAGAGAATCCACAGCCACTGCCAATAACTAACAGAGCTGAATAAGTACTTGGAGTATTGACAGGACTGAAAATACTGCTCGGATGTGACCAAGGACTGGCCAAAAAGGACTGACCAAAAACTTCACAGTCTCAGAAAGTGGAGGGTATCAAAGATCAAAACCCCACAACCCTTATTCTTAATAATGCCAGTGAACACACAGCTTTTCTTATCTGCTGATCACAGGCCAGTGTCCTTTGGGAAGCTTCCTGTGACCCTTTCTGGGACAGAATGTGCAGATGCAATTGCATCCTCAGGGACATGGAGAGCAGGAGCTGTGTGTGCACCAAGTGCCACCTTCCAGGGAGGCTGCTGGGCAGGCCACCCAGGCAGGGGGCAGGACCTGGGGAGAAAAAAAGGTTTTCTTGGAAGCCTGAGCTAAGTTGTGTTAGTTTGGGGCTGCATCCAGCTTCCATGGGAGTCAGAGGAGAGTCCCCAGTGCAAACCACGTACCCCCAGCACAGCTCACACACCACGAGAGTTGTCATCCTTAGTAAGCAACACACAACAAACTGGCAGGTTTTAAGTCCAGTGAGACTTCACCTTAACACGGAGTAACTCAGAGTGACGCTGACAAAATAACTAATGGCATTTTTAAAGTTGTAAAATGCATTACAGAAGATTTAGCTTCTACAAAGCAAAACAGAAAAAAGTCAGCTTCAGAAGGAATCTTACTTCAAGCCACAAAGAGGCAAATATAAAATGATCACAGTCTGTATTTAAGTGGAAACTGAGTTCCTGAGAAACTTCATCTCTTCTGCAATTCTGCCCTCAGCAGAAATTTTTACTGCTATCCCTGCTGTAATCCCACCACAACCAGAAACTTTTACTGTTTTTCCATAGACTGAATTATTTCTGGCTAGAAACAGAAATTCTGGCTTCAGCTGTCTGTGCAAGTTTACTCTAGAGGTGGTCAGAGAGCGGATGCTGGAGCAGGGAGTGCAGTGAGTGCTTTGCTGGCAGACACTTCCAGAAGCAATCGGGCTGCTAATTACAGCAGCATCGTGACACAACACTGCCCCCCTTTTCCACCTGCAGCTGCCTCCCCGTACCCAGGAGGGAAAAGCCATTATGATTTCCTTCAATATCAGTTCTCCCTTATCTCACAAGACACCTCCACTGCCACCCAGAGTCTGAGCAGAGGAGCTGAACAGTGAAAGATGGGTTTGCAGTAGCTGCAGCAACTCTGACATACACCAATCACTCTCAGGGTGTGAAAAGCATTAAGATCACCTGACCCACCTTCAGAGATAAGTAAATGAAGGTGTTTCCAAGTTAAGACACACATATATAAAGCATGGATTTTGATCTCTATGAAATTGGACAATAAGCTGATTGGCGATATGGGATTTCCAGTGCTGACTGCTGCATATGTGTCTGGGAGCAGAGGAACCACAGGGAGGAACAGCAATCTGCAGAAAAGCCAGCAGAGGAGAGTGCTGCATGTCTAGGAAAGAAGAGGGGAGGAGGCCTCAGCGAGAGGACTCAAGCTTCTCAGTGCAATGGCTTAACAAGTTTAAAAGTATGTCACGCTCAGCATTCCTGAATTCCCTGCTGGCGGCTGCTCCTGTGCAGCTCCAGCTTCAGCCCAGAGCTACGGCTCGTAACACCGGGGAAAAGCAGCGAAGAACAGCGTGTACATCCAGAAGGACAGTGGAAATTTCCACATTCAGTCGTCAAGCCAGAGAGGAAGGTAAAGCATGCCCTGTGTGAAGGAGCAGATCTGGGGAGCCATCAGCACGCGTGGGCGACGGGCGCATCCGACCTCGGACTCCACTTCGGTGGCCGCAGATGAAACCAGGAGTTTGTGCATCCAGAGGGCTCCTAGCCAGCTCCAGCCCATCAGCCCTGAGCATCTAACATGTTTCCCCCCTACAAGTCAGGCTGGGAGGTTTTGTCAGGGAGCTGAATCCAGCTGCTCCAAGGAACGGGAGCAGTGAGCGCAGCGTTGGGTCCGGGCGGCTCCAGTGGGACCGTCACTGACCCCCACGGGAACACGTGGAACCCGAACACGATGAAGGTTGAGCTTTGCTGGAACAAAGCCCACGGCATGTGCATGGCACAGCTGGCTCCAGTCCTGCAGAGGAGGGCTTTTTAAAGCAGGAAAATGAGTGCTGCTCTCAAGCAAAACTCAAATCTCGCTTTAAACAGCCAGAGCCTGTTAAATGCTGGATTTCTACACTCTGTTAAAACTTATTTCACCTTTTTATAGCTTTATTACTATTTTAAATACTAATTAGCCTGAAAGTTGTTTAAAGGTCCCATTTATGCCCCAATACAAATTTCTCACTCTCACCACGAAGCTTGTGTGACAGCCTGTCTGTCTGTCTGTCCTGTGATTTACAGCAGCCTTACTCACTCAGTAACAGGTCCGTGGGGAGCCTCCCCTACCCAGCTCCTGCCCCACACCACTGTGTGCTTTGAAGTTTCCAGCCACAGAGCTGGAGTCTCAGTCCATGTGCACTTGTTGAGCTGAGCCAGTAAATCAGGCTGCTTCAGCCTCCCCTCTGGCTGCAGTGATTTACTGGAAAAAACAGCAAAGCCACTTCATATACTTTTTTTCATGAAGGTCTTAATCTGTTTTGATTAGACCAAAGTTTCTGAAGCAAACACTTGGAGTCAATGCATTGCTCACATTTTCCTTTTTTTAATTTCTAGGACCACTAAATTGACATCATCTTTGTGATAGACCCTGCAAAAAATCAACACTGTGATTTCTGAAGTGCAGAATTTATACCTAGCATAGAGAGTGACAGACCCTCTGAGACACAGAATGTCCCCAGGACCAAACACAATGGGCTTCTCAGCACCTACAAAGCAAAGACATCTTGTAGAGTACTTATCTTGCTTCAGAATTCATTTATCCATCTGAAATCACACAGGGTTTCACCTCCAAGCAATTCTACCCACCATAAATTTAAACTTTGGGGGGGGAAAAAAAAAAAAAAAGACAACAATTGAGATGCCATTTGAGCTTCAACCCTAACAGCCCAAGCACCAAGTGGAGGGGTGAGAAGCTCCTGAGCACACGAGGAGCCTGAATCCTCCCCCAGGGCTGCAGGTGACTTTACACCAGCATGTGCTCCCAGCAGTGCTTGGTGAATGCTCTGCCCTCGACCTTCTATCAGCTTCCTGCAGGAAGCTACTCTGGGATTGACACAATAATAAATCAGAGTAAGTATAATTTTCACTGTGCTTCATGCCAGCATGGGGTGAACAGGGCACAGAAGTCTCCAGTTCCACCCAACACCCGTGACTTTTCTCTCTCGCTTTTCTCACATCCTCTTAGTGAAGTCACTTTGGACATCACATTGTGAGCAAACCCAGCCAGGTTACCTGCTAAGCACACAGAGAAAACAAGACAGAAGCCAAGAGCACATGGATTTACAGCTAAAGTACCTCCAGGCAGCAACTCTTGGCTCCTCTTGGTGTCAGACAGTGTCTTTCCAGGATATTTAGTTTTGGTTTTGTTTTCCAGGATATTTTATTCTGCTCTCAGCTGCCCAAGGGGACACAGACCCCTGGGGATGGGGCAGGAGGAGACAGCAGCTTTGAGGATGCTCCAGGCACAGGGAGAGGAACCATGAGGAGAAGATGCTTTGAAACCCCACTCACCATCTCCAGCATGTGCCCCAGGCCTCTGGCCTCTGTTGTGAGGGAAGAAATTTGCAAAATGCTTGCAAAGGATGATTAAAAACTTCTGTGGCTAAACGGAATATTTACTTGAAGGAAATGTGCTGTTTGCAGGTTTGTTTTTCCAAGGGCTTTGAACATAAACAAGACTTTATAAATAGGCTGGAAAGTGTTTAAGCATCAGCCAGACGACTGTTTTGTTTCAGAATGCTGGGCTGGGCTGACAGAGGAGCAGCTCCAGTGATCTGATGAGGACCAGTTTATGGCAACAGGTTTCCAGCTTTTAACTACACTATGAGCCCACGTTGTATCACGTTACAGAGCTGAGCTTGCTTTGGAAATAATTTGTTCACATATGTTGTCCAAGTACCATCGGCCCCATGACAGCCTTGAGAATAAAAAAGTTTTTTCTCTTCATACCAAGAAAAACGCCGGAAAGCAGGAAAATGAGAGGTGAATGTTGTTGCAGGAATAAGAGCAACGTTGCTCAGGTTTCTGAGCAGAGCTGCTGAGCATGTGGCTTAAGAACTGCTGAAAGAAGTAAGGGCACATTCCTTTCAGCTAGATTCAACAATTTTCTTCATATAAAAACTACATTATTAAGCTTACTGTTGTGGAAACAGAACTTATTTACTAGCTTTTACTGTAGAGTTTCTAGCTTCTAATAGAAAATATTCAGCCAATGATCACAATCAGCTGCAATTTTACCCAAGACAAGAATTAAAATCTTTATGGGTCTAACTTGAAACAATTACTTGTTTCAGTCCTTCAAAAACAGAGCTATTGCCAATGTCCTGATCCAAGTAAAAGGTTTTGTACAGCAGTGATGTATTTCGCCTACAGATACCTCTTCCTTATGGCCAGACAAAATGGCCATTTCTGATACTCTCCCTCTGCTTGGAGAGCAAGCAAAGCAGGGTCACCCAGAGCAGGGGGACCAGGCAGGTTTGGAATCTCTCCAGAGGAGACTCCACAACCTCCCTGGGCAGCCTGGGACAGGCTCTGACACCCTCACATCAAAGAACTTTCTCCTCCTGCTCAGACAGAACCTCCTGGGTTCCAGTTGGTGCCCCTTGTCCTGTTCCTGGCACCACTGCCCAGAGTCTGGCCCCATCCTCTTGCCCTTGGGGCTCTTTATCTCTTGCTCAGCATTGCTCAGCTCCCCTCTCAGGCTGCTCTGCTCCAGTGAATACCCCCAGGGCTCTCATCACAGAGATGCTCCAGCCCCTCAGCAGAGGCAGGCAGCCCTCGAGCACAGGCATGAGGCAGCCAAGAACACCCATTTCAATGTTTCTGGGAAGGCTGAAACATCTACTGAGCAAGGACAGCACTCTGCTGCCACCTCATTTCTTTCTGGTCAGTTGTGCCACTTCCACCTCCTGCTCTCAGGGCAGTTGTGCCTGGTACTTCACCCTCCAGCACCTTCACAGCTTTTAAACACACAGCTCAGTCCCCGTCAAAGAGCTCTCTGCATGTCTCTGAGAGATGCCCACAGAGCAGAGGAACCCCTTTCCTCCCTCCTCTAAGCTGCATGCCTTTAAAAACCCCACCCTGAGCACCTGAAACTTGTCTGTGTCAGCTCATTAAATAAAATTCAGCTACTGACTGATGGACTCAATATTTTTCAGTACAAAAAGTGACATCACAGACGTTGAACTGTTCTAATTCTTACAGTGTTAAATACAGCCAGCCTCTTTACAGTCATCTTTTGCTTAGGGCAACACAAAAAGGAAGTCGTGCTTTTGGTTTTGAACTGTATTCAATTAAAGACTTTGTAAGACAGTCAAAGTTTCAGATTCTTAATGCATCACCATTTAATTTCTGAATGCAAGCCAAGGAATAAACAGAAAAGAACATTTATTTTAGCGGCTGTTGAGCTGCTTCCAAACACTCTCCCTATTCCACATCCCTAATAGAACACCAATAAATAAAACCAGACTATGCTGGGCCAAACACAAGGATCCCAGAGCCTGACTCAGGATCAGAGGGTCCCTCTTGCTCCAGCTGTCCCAGCAGAGCCCAAGGCCCGTCCTGCTGACACCAGGACCTGTCCCCAGCACTGCCCTGTCCCCCTGCTCCCCAGGAGACAGGGATTGGCACCTGCATTACCACCAACAGCAACCTGGAGACACCAAATGGGCTCAGGGTATAGGGCAAATCAACTCAGCTTTATTACTTCTTATTCCTACCTCTATCCTGTAAATAAGTGTGTCCCAGTCCAGCATCTGGGCTTTCCTACCTGTAGAACTGGTGTCTTCTCAGCTCTTCTTCCCACAGTTGAACCCAGAAAATCCTCTCCTCACACCAACCATGATGTAGAAAGACCCCTAGAAGAATTTCAATGTTAGTAAGACTTTTCACATCTTGCTGCTGCTGGGCTTCAGTCACAAGCCTCAGAACTATTTAACTGCAGAGGGCACAGAACAACAAGTACTCTGACCCTCTGTCTACCCTTAAATAGCCCCCACAGGTCTGTGTGCACCCTGAGCTCAGTGTGACTCACCTGCCAGCACCTGAAAACAATGCAGCTCTGGGGCTGACAAGGGGAGGGCAAAGCCCACCACCAGCTCTGCAGCTGAGCCCTGGCAAGCTGTCAGATGTGGCTTTAGAGAGCACTGAGTTGTAACTGGGAAATAAAACATCGTTCAGAAACACAATCTCATCTGTAACCTGGAAATCAACACCCCTGCCTTGTGTCTTTTACCCAGACTTATCTGTTTGTTAGTTTGTGTGGTTTTGGAGGTTGGTTGGTTGTTTTCTTGGGGCTTTTCTGTTTTGGGTTTTTTTTTTTTTCAATGCTTTAACTGATGAATTAGAGGCCAGTGTGCAGGGCCATCTTCATGAGATGACAAATTCTTCCTTCATCACAAGCAAAAATCTGTCCACAGCATGCAGAAGCTTTTTGTTTGTTGTCCCTGGGCTGGCAGGTTGAGATTCCTGCTAATGAGCTGACAGAACATTTTACTTTAACCACCACACTACCTGCAGGTTACAGGGGTTTATAGGTTGTAAGTAACAACACCTGCCCCTTGGACTCATTTGTTTTTACTGCTAATTAGCAGTTACCAAATGTTTAAAGGTGGCATCAGCTATTAAAGAATTAATCCAATACCCACTGATACACTAAAGATAATCTCTGTGGTCATATATATATGTGTACAAATTCATGCCATTTTTGCATCAGAGGCACATCCTTTCATCCAAGTACCTCACAAGACATAAAAGCAAGAAGGGTGCCGGGCTCTCCAGCCCCTCCCCAAGGTCCATGATGCCTCCTGGGGGAAAGCAGAGCTTTAATAACAACAACAAACTCCCTCTGACCAAAACACAAACCTTTCCAGAGCGAGTAAACAAGATATTAGAGCTGCTGCTTCAAATTTAAATTAAATTAAAACAATTCTGTCCTCCTCACACCTCTAATAGCACAAGTAACCAGAAAACTTGCTGCTTTATCCTGCACATGTAAATTCATCATATGCCCATCAAGAAGCAACAACATGCCTACAGAACAGAAGAGAGAGACCTTCAAAACCCGATTTCAGTGCTGCTGAAATGGGAGCTGTAAAGACCACTCCAGCCAGTCCAGAGTGAGCACTGAAACCATCCAGGCTGCACCTGCACGATGAGTTCAACAGGAGCATCTGCACTTCCATTCAGCTCCTGCTTGAGTAGATCTGCAGGTGAACTTCTCTGCTGGTGAGGTGGTCTGGAAGGAGATTAAAGATCTAATGGAAGTCACAGGAGCTACTGGCTGTGAGTGGCATTGGAGATCAAACATGTAACTACCCTGGCTTGAGGATGTGATCCCCTAATGAGGACAGCAGATCTTCCCCATGCACAGAGTTTTAAACAAGCTTGTCCTCTAAACTCGAGTGACAGATGATCCCTCTCTTCAGGCTACCCAGGTGGAAGAGAAAGACATGACAGCTCTCCACGAAGCAAGAAAAGACAGGCTTGTCTCAACCAAATGGGTTATTATCTGTGTGCCTCTATTAAATGCACCGAGCAGAGGCTTTTGATGTGGCTGCCAATGCTGGGGATGATTTATCAGACCCCGTGTCATCTGAGCTGGATGGAGTTCAAAAGCAGCGGCCAGAGGGAGTCCCTGGCTGCTCAGACCCAGGGCAGACACCAGGAACAGTCCACCCCAAGCAGAAAAGATGGATTACCTCCTGACTGCATGTCTGAGATGCTCACCCCTCAGAAGGGTTCACAGGAAGAACAAAAGACAGTCGGAGCACAGAGGGAATTTTCTGCACGCTCATTCCACCACAGTCCACTTAATTTCTTAAGCACCCGGCCTCAGAAGCTGAGATCTACTGCTCTGAAGAGCACCTTGGAAATAACCACAGTGAAATGTAAAATACCAGCCTGGTTCTGCTCTTTCAGGCTTCCAAAACTCCAGCAGATGCAACCACACCAAGTCACCCTGTCCACACGGACACCACATCTACATTTGTTACCTTCCCTTTTCCAACACAAACATAGAAGAGCATATTCCTGCACAGATAAGACATGCTGACAAGCTGTTTTATGGCAAACTTTCGTATTTTATTCTGTTATTACTTCCCTATTTAAGAAAACAAAAAGACAATCCAATCCTGACACAACCGGACACATGATCTGGTACCACACAGTGAATTGGCACAGAAAACATTAGAAGAATTTGGCCAGCAAGAAGCCATGAGGAAAAAGAAGAACACAAAAACATTTTGCAAAGGGCCTTTAAGGAGAACTGGCACTGGTCTGCAAAACAGCCAGAGTGTCTCACAAGGAAGCAGTGGGAGGGATGACCATCTGCAGTGGAAGGACAACTTAAAACCAAACATCATAAAACAAAAAGCAGGTACATAATTCAGATAAGAATTGCATGTAAAATAAGATTTTTCTTCTGCTGACACTGATGCATAAACCACATCAATGTGATACTCTTTAAAATTATCCTGCCCTCTCAACGTCATTTCTCTCGACTCTTGTAAATAAAGGGATCATCCAAGATTTGCCTTGAGATTCCAGCTTTGTGATTCAGCACCATCACAATTTCCTCGAAGCAAGCTGGTAATACACCAAAGGATACAGGACCCTCATGCAACAGCTCCTGATGTGCAGAGCACACATGCAGCTCCCCAGTGCTGCTGTCTGCCACTGCCACACTGGGCACGCTCATGGCATCCTGCCATAGGAGCAGGGATGGCCACTGGAGATGTAGGCTTGCTGCTTGAGAATTAAGACTATTCCCATTTTCCAAGAAGAGGAATCATTCCTTCCATATATTGTTTTCTCTCTGGGACTTCTCTGCCTAAAGAAATGAGTCGTTTAGCATGGACGTGTTGATGCTGAGGAAGAAAAAAAAGAAGATGCTCATTAAAAAAGTACACCAAAAACATTGAAAAGCAAAATAAAGGACCCAAGTTATGAGCTCTAATAGAGGGTGGATCAGTATCTGAGCTTCAGAAGTCTGTGCAGGTCTGAGTGCCTAGGCCTGGCTTCTTTCAAGTAAGTAAGTAGTAATTAAAAAAAATTAAAGTAGTAATAAACTACATGGTGCTCCATCCCAGGGCCTGGGCTGCTGCCCAACGTGTGCAGTGGTTTTTCCTGACAAACACCTCTGTCTTGGTGCCTGGAACTGGGATTCTTACACTAACACACTGGAGCAAGGCTCGGGACAGCCAGTGTGTGCCCCAGAATTGCCCCCGGGGCCCAGCACTGCCCCAGGGACCTGGCACTGCCCCAGGGACCCACACTGCCCTGGTAAAATACAATATTCCATTTTTGGTACGTGCCCTTTGCTGTGAAGAGCCAGTTCAAAAGCACTGTCTTCATCCAGCTTTCCACAACCGAGTTCACACTGCCCTGTGTCCTCGCTGAAATGCAGCTCCACTCAACAGAAAGCTGCTCTCCCCAGGGATGAATCCTGTCTGAAGCAATGCCTTCTCCTGTCAGCTGTGTGCTGGAACCCTCCAGCAAAGCCGGGAGATCTGTGGGGGTTTGTACAACCATCGTATTTTCCGTAAGGCAGCTCTGTTAAATCACAACCACATTATAATGTAAAATCTTCCACATGTCTTCAGCAGCCTTCTGGGGGGAGAACTTGGTATTTCTTGTAATGCAATACTCTGCTCCTCAGAAGCACAGTAAGAGCAGGGGTTTGATTACGACACACTTAGTGGAGCCCTAGATAAATGCTCTTTTCTTAAAACCTCAACAAGGTACAGTGTAGATGTAAAAATATTCTTATTTTTAAAATTTTAATGCAGATTTTCCTGCATGTGTTTTTGGGAACCATTCTCAAAAGAAGCTTCAGTCCCTTTTGTACCAAAAATTATGGGGGCTAGTACAAATAATGAAAAAAATATCTTTCATCTCATGTTTATACCCACAGAAAACAACACTGGAATGTGTCACTCCAGAAGCCTTGACCTCAGTAATCTAGTACGAAAAAAAAAAAAGACTTATGAAAGCAATTAAAGCAATTCCTCCTTTACCCTTCAGAATGGAATTAAGGTTTAGAAAATAAATCCAATGATATCCCTGCAATCCTGTATTGCTCAGGGGAGCAGAATTTGGTAGGACCAGGGATGGTGCAAGCTGAATGTTTTCCCTGCTCTCGGGGTAGCACCTAAAAACATCAGCACATAATTTAGTGCTAGTACTCAGTTCAGGCTTTGGTGTTTTCCTGGGACCAAAACCATCAGGTAGCACAAGCAGGTCCCTGTTTCCTGACGTACTTCCTCCCACGCTGCATCTAACTGTGACCACTGTTTCACAAGGACAACCACTGAGATGGTGACAAACGTCATCCATCCAGTAGATCCCCCAGGCAAAGTTCCAGCTGGGACACATCTAAAATCACCTAACTGAAGCCCACAGCTTCAGAACATGTCCATTTCTGAGACAGGGATCACCATGACGTCCTTCACTAAGCACAAATGTGGTCACTTTATGGATACAGAGAACTTCATCTGTTTGGTT
>JAOEGS010021035.1:0-30147 GCA_025447755.1 Corythornis vintsioides | reverse complement strand
ATGCTCAGGGGCTGGAACAGCTCTGCTGTGGGGACAGGCTGAGGGAGCTGGGGTTGTTCAGCCTGGAGAAGAGAAGGGTCCAGGGAGACCTTAGAGCACCTGCCAGTGCCTGAAGGGAGCTGCAAAGGCCTGGAATGAAAGGCCAAGGGGCAATGGTTTAAATGAGAAAGGAGTGGGTTGAGATGAGAACTAAGGCAGAAGTTCTTTCCCAGCAGAGTGGTGGCCACTGGAGCAGGTTGCCCAGGGAGGCAGTTGAGGCCCCATCCCTGGAGACATTCCAGGTGAGGCTTGAGGAGGCTCTGAGCACCCTGCTCTAGTTGAGAGGTCCCTGCTCTCATCAGGGGTTGGACTGGATGAGCTCTGGAGCTCCCTTTCAAGCCAGACACTTCTATGATTCAGAAAGCTGTGGGCTGAACCACTCTTGCAGTGACCAGAACCCAGTAACACTTCAGGACCTTCATCCGTCCTTGTCCTATTACACTCGACCCTCTACTGAAATAGTCTGCTAATTACTCTCAGGCTGCTACCAACCCCACAGCACCACTGCTTCACAGTTACAAAACCAAGAGCAGATGGATCATCTCGCCCTGTAAGGGAAGGAAGAACAGCTGCCCCTATGGGGCTGGGAGGGTTTGCCCTCTTTGGATGGCAGGGATGCAGAGCTGGAGTCGGCAGTAGCCACCCAGCCAGTTGCTGCCGCGACGCTACTGGTTGCTCTATGGGGAAGGGAGCAGAAGCTCCTCCCAGCAGCCTTTTTCCCACCTCCTCCACGCAGGCCCAGTGCGAGGGACGCAGGTGCTGCTGACAGGCTGGAGCACGGGGAACAAACAGCCTCTGCTCAGAGACCACAGCAGTTCAGGGAGGTAAAGGATGCACGAGAGAACAAGTAAATCCACTGAACGTTTGTGTTCTCTGACACAGGGCAGCTCCATGGGGCACAGAGCTGAGCATTTCAGTGTTTGCTCAGCAAGCCCTCACCTCTCCAAAGGCAGGTTTAGGACCTGTTCTTGTACACACTGTTGCAGGCCATCACCTCTGCTGCCTCCCTCGTAACACCCTCCACCTACTTTCAGTTCTCTTTGGGTTATCTCAAAAACACCTCTCCCATCTCTTAAGGCAGGATAAATTGCCTGCTCCCCCCTGTACTGCAGGTAAGTGCTGTACAAACAGCTGCAGCAGAAACACTCTGTTGATTGGTATACACTGGTATTGAACCTGCTCTTTTCTCTCCAGGTGGTAAAACACTGTCTGGCTCTTGGAGCAAGTTTCTGCCAGGAATGTTTTAGCAAACATGAGCAGTCTGACACACTCCAGACAGTGACTGAAAACACCAGAGCTAAGCTGGGTACAGTTTTGGTGTTCCAGTACCAATAAACACTCACTGGTCTCTCAAAATTACCATGAAAAAAAATAATATTCAGAGCTTCATTCAGCCCTCCATACCGCCTCTGCCTTTCCAAGGACCACTCTCCACCATGAAATATGGTAAGAGAGGGCAACCTAAGAGACATCTATAGGTCTAACTTCTGTAAGATCTATAGATAACCACCCTATGGCCTGGAAACCAGAAATCAGCCATTCAGCCTGGAGCCAGAGCACCAAATGGCAAATAGGGACCACAGCTCCTCTGCTGACCTCAGGGAGTTCTGATGCTGACTTCAACAGCAGCAAGTGCTCGCTCTGAAGAGAAAGTTAATGTGTTTTTAAAATATCTGTTAAATGGGAAGAGTTTGCAACACCCTTCACCAGATGTGTTGTCTTCTGTATCTTGTTGATGAAACACTCTGGCACTAAAAGGTGCTTTTGAAATGTTGGATATTAATTACTCAGAAATGCTCCCCCCATCTATTCTAACAGACATTTCTGCTCCAAAAGTGCATATTCTTTATCTCTCTTATTTTCTGAGGCAGACAGAAAATGCCCTAGAGGCAACAGACACACAGAAGGTTCAAAGCAAAGAGGGAAACTTAGGTAGAGTTGCCCAGGGGACAGGGCACTAGGCTTGGAAGGATGAGACCAGAGTGAATTGTCAGCTCTCTGATCAATTCAGAAGTCACAGTGACATTCAGAAAGCCACCTCACCTCTCTGCATGTTTCCCATAATGTAACAGACTGCTGTGCCCCACACCTTTTCATAAGGTATTCAGAGGTCTACTGAGAAAAAAAAACCCCAACATTAAAGAGATGGTAAATAAATTGTATCAGTATTCTTCCCAGCATTTTTGCTGAATGATCAGGAACAAAACATTGCTTTAGGAAGGTGAAAGGCAGAGTCAGGCCACCTGGAGATTAAAACCACTGTTCCAGATACATATGGTATCTGCAATTCCGTGTGCAGGCCCCTGTCCTCTCCCTCCCCACTAAGGAAAGACACCAAATTACCACATTCTGCATGTTTTTCCTTCCACATCACTAACTAGACAGTGGCCAAGGCAAAGAAAAGCTGAGCCTGAGAAGAAGAGCAACAGTACAAGTATCTAGTATTGGTCTCCAGGCCCAAATGGAAACTGAACCACAGTCATTACCACGAGAATAGTTGCTTCCTCTCCTCAGCTCGGCTGGAGCATTTTCCCTTTCATCTCTGCAATGCTCATACAGTTTGTGTCATTCACCTGCCCGCAGAGCCTGAAAAATCTTGTCATAGAAAACAACAGAGGAAAGGAAGGTAAGATGCCAAGACTTCACTTCTGCAGTGTAAGCCCAGAGAGCCACCACCCCTCCAGCAGCTCCCCCACAGCTGTGGAGTTGTGGAGGGCCTCGGGTGTCCCACACTGAGCACAGGGACACCCTGTATTTCAGGTGCTCTGCTTCTGGCAAAGCAGCAGACCTTCACATGCTCTCTGGGCTCCCCATCAGCTGGCAGCAGGTCAGTTCAAGCTGCTCTTAGACTCTTTCCACGAGGCTGCTGAAGAGCAACTTTGCACAATTCCTTCAGCCACCCCACCCAGGCCATTTCTAGTGCCTGCTGCTTTACATTCTGGGAGAAGAGTCCCTGTGTATGGGAATCCCTATGTATGGTAATAAAGAGCTGAAGGGGCTGTTAAATTTACTCTTAGGTCTTTCACACCACCAAAGCAACATGTAAATGAGAAGTGTAATCAAGGAACCAAACATAACTGCAGGTTCATGGAAATCTGAATGGTGACAGACAGATATAGAATGAATTGGTGCCTTCATCTACCCATGGAGCTCATCCATGCTGGATCCCAAAAGCTGGATACCAGGAGTAGATACACTACTCACCTCAAATCTAGAATTCCTGCTAAAGGGAAAACTTGTAGCAAGAGTTTCTGAAATTCTTCCATGCTGAGGATTCTCAGCATTTCTGTGAAGAGCCCAAACAGCAAAATGTGTCCAGAAAATCGATATATACAAACACCCAAGGAAAAATGAGCAATAAGTATCAATAAAAAAAACTAGGACTCAGTCTACCTTAAGATGGAATATCCAGCTGAGACACACACACTCCTTTCTTTAAACAAACAAGTAAAAAAACAAACAGCACAAACCCAACCCAAAATGTAATTTACCATCCTACTATCACCCCTCAAAGATCCAGTGACCTTCCCCTAAGAAGACAGTGCAAGTAGCTTCAAATAAGACACCAAAACAGCTTCTTCCTTCTCCATTCCTGCTTTCCCAAACCCTCTTGCAGATCCTGGGGGTCTGCCCCACATTCGAGAGCAGTTCATACAGACATTGAGTGTAGGACAAAGCCTGGTCCTCAAAAGTTCTCTACAGAAATCAGCTCACAAACACACTGAGGGGATGCTGGTCAGACTTATGCAGGGTCTCCATCCTGTGCCTGACCGCAGCTGCCAGGGCAGGCCGTGTGCTCTCGGGCTGCCGGAGGCAAGAGAGCTTTGGTGGTGAAGCAGCCGCTGCCACATGAGCTCCTCAGCACCCTGCCGAGAGCCTCTGCCCCGTGGAACCACCTCTGTAGCATCGAGCCTGGCGAGAAGCTTTGGCGCCGGAACTCGCTTAGCCCGACCGGGTAGACACCGTCCCTCAGAGGGACTCCCTGACCTCCCCCGACTTCCATCACCTCCTCCCCTACAGCTTCTGCCTAGGGCCAGCGCTAGGCGAGGAAAACCAACCCCCGGGCAAGCACCGCTAGGTCTCTCTCGCAGAGAGCAGCCAGCCTGGCGGCTCCGGCCCCTCACGCAGCCCTCGGAGCAGAGGCTCCCGGCGCGCGCTCGGGGAGGGCGGGAAGAGCCACCCTGAGGAGCCGCCTCAGGGCCCCCTGAGGGGAGCGGAGCGCGCGGGGCAGGGAAAGGCGGCACCGCCCCGCGAGCCGCACCTGGGCCCGCCCGTTCCCGCCCTCAGCGCGTCCAGCGGCCAATGGGAGAACGCGGCGGTGGCGGGGGACGGGGGACGGGGGGGTCCCACCGCCGTTCCCCTCGGCGCGGTGCAGGGAGGACGCGGAGGCTCCTTGGAAGGCGTTTATTAGAGACGGCCCCGCGGGGCGGGACGAGTAGCACTAGCAGTATTTCTGGGTGTCCAGCTGGTGGTGATGGGGGTTGTAGGGTGCCTTGGCGAAGCACATGGCGGCGGTGCGGTCGCAATCGCAGACGAACGCCTCGCACTCGTTGTTCTTGCCTGGGGGAGAGAGCAGGAGCGGTCGGACCACTTGGCGGGCACGGCAGGGACTCAGGCAGGCGTGTCTGCTGCCAGGGCATAACCATGGCACGGCAGCAGTCACCTCGGGGGTGTATCTGGCTTCTCCCCACTAACCAACCCTCTGGCCCCAAGGCTGTGCTGCACTCATCCAGCCATCCTCTTGCTCCTTCCTTCCCGGCAGGTCTGTTTGCCAGCTAGTTCATTCCGGAGCTTTAGGAAAGCTCCACCGTGCCATTATCCACAGCTGGCAGAAGCTGTGTAACACTACCCAGTGAAATACTGCCCGTGCAGGCATTCCCGGGAAAGTACCAGAGGGACTTGGGCTGCTGCAGAGGGGACAGGCTCCCCCGTGCACTGTAGTACCGTGTATCTCCATGAGCTTTAAATGCTGTGCTATATGGACAACAATCACTCTGGGGCCAGTGTGAGGTGCCCTGTTTCTAACAACCCCACCCCCTGAGAGGGACTCGAACTGCACCTTCCTGCCCCAGCAGCTGGGAGTGTTAGGGCAGCCCTGTTGCTTTCAGAGAGACTGGAGTAGTGTTCAGAGGGGAGTTAGAGAGAAGAGGACGTACTGCTACAAGTGATCTGCCCCTTGGAGCAGCTGAAGCTGTACATTTCTGTGTAGGGGTTGTCCCAAAGGAACGTGCATGCTTCTAGTTTATTTGCCTGTGAGTAGCACTTATCGTGGGCTTCACAGCACCTGGGAAACAAGAAGGGAAAGGTCAGAAAACAGCAAAAATGCAAACTCTGCTTACCTGTAAGACATGTAAATATGCTAATATTGCTTTGACAAGGCACTGAACAACAAGAAAACACATACTCAGTGATAAGAGGGCAGAGATGAAGGACTTCAAAGAGAGATAGTTCTGCCAGCTAATGATCCAAGAACTGTATGGTACACGTATACTTACTGGAGCATCTGCACGACTGCCTATTTGTCACAAGGAAAGCAAAAGGCAGCATTTACCCTGCGTGCCCTGCTGGTGCCCAGTAGCTGAAGAGCTAACAGCCAGCACGATTCAGGGTGTCTCAGCTGTCAGACTGGTGTGATCTCTAAACTGCCTGAGCCACCTCTCAGCATTTCACAGCTCAGCCCTGCCCGAGCCGCTGGTCGCACACTGGGCAGTGTGTGTAGAGCTGCATCGGGGCTGCTGGCAAAGCCAATGTGCTGGAATGGGTGCAGTGGAGCTGCCACAGAAAACAGAGATCTTTGGGTTGTATTCATCTTAGCCAGAGGCATCGAGGTGTGATACACACAGCCTTTTTTTCCCTGAGTCTGTCTTTGGGAGCAAGCTTCCTTCACAGCAGCTCCAGAGTTTTGTGCGAGCCGGGGTGCAGCTGGTGTTCGGAACCATGGAAGCACAAAGCAAGGAAAGAGGTTTGTAAAAGCAGAGCCTTAGGAACCTGTCGAGCTCATCCACTGGAGTCCCACTGCCTCCCAAGCCACAGTAGCAGCCGTAGTCACCAAATTCCAGCAGAGGGTGGCTGTCAGGGATGACACATTTGATCATCCTGCGGAAGTTCCACAGGGCTCGGGGCGAGACGGCGGCGCTGGCTGCGCCCACTGGGAAGAGACAGAAAGGTTAGAGCTGGGCATGGTGCTACCAGGCTGGGCAGGGAGTGCCACCTACATACCGGACAGCAGGAAAAGCAGAGCCAGAGACTTCATTTTTGGAGATCTTGACAGAGAGAGTGCTGCTAAACAAAAAAACTGGCTCTTTATAGAATGAGCTCACCTTGACAGGGGTATGAGATAAACAAGCCAGTATTTATGTTACTAAATGCAGAATTCTTCCATCAGAGGCTGTGGGCAGCAGGTTGTGACATGACTGGTTGAAGGCCAGTGGAGTTAAATCTATGAAAGCCAGGAAGACAAATATTTGCTTTCTAGATTTTTGCTATTAAATTCTTTTCATGCTACTAAGAAGCCAGCCTGAAAGATCTGCACATTTTAAAGGGCTCTATACTAAAAAAT
Source organism: Corythornis vintsioides (assembly GCA_025447755.1). Classification (NCBI taxonomy): domain Eukaryota; kingdom Metazoa; phylum Chordata; class Aves; order Coraciiformes; family Alcedinidae; genus Corythornis; species Corythornis vintsioides. The sequence goes on along the minus strand of JAOEGS010021035.1, from coordinate 23,549 downwards.
AGTAGCAGCGTGGTAGTTATGCACACTAATATCCATCCTACTAATGCTGGGATCCTTTTTTTTTGGTATCTCACTTATCATGAATGCTGTACCTTTCCATAGGTTCTCCTGGTTTAATTCACAGAACAAGGTACAAGTCGTTCACTCACCCCAAATGACATTTTGGCATGAACTGAAGTGAAAAAAAACCCTCAAACCCAAGATGTTTTTTACTTTGAAAGCACAGGGGAGAGAGAGGGTGGCACTACTAGGCAAGAAACAGGAGCCAAGCAACCTGGAAAGCCTGTCTCTGGCTTAAACAAGTTATCGTGTACATTTTCACATGACCTTAAGGGAGTTACACTGGAAATGAACTGGGTTTAGAAGTTTAACCACCCACAGCAGACTGCAGTAGCTCAGAGACAGCAGCTTCTCCAGCACCAAAGCAGAACTATTTCTTTCTCTCTGCCAAGGTATAATGTTAAGTTCAGAACCTTGAAATAAGATCAAAAATGGGTAAGATAAAGCTTCCCCAGGTCAGCCAAAAGGTAAGTCCAAAATACTGCATTCACATTCAGACCCCAGGGGCTCTAACTCTGTCAGGGCTACAGGTCTGGCATTTATACACAAGAGAGAGATCCCAGACTTCTTGATAGTCAGAGTCTGCATTTATTTCTAAAGCACCAAGCAAGCCTTCAGTTTTTAAGAGCAGAGGAAGAAGAAAAGCCTCTTTCCACAACAGCCCAATACACCAGAATATTGCTTGTTCAGGAAACAGGGTTCACCACCCTGTGGTGGGTTCTGGATGGGATGGATGAGGCCATCTGCCTCCTCACAGGGTCTGAAATGGCACCAGGATGCCTACTGGATATGTAGTGAACAACCAGAACCATTCCTGACCTTTCACAAATCTCCTGTTCTCTGGGATTCCTCATTCACAGCTGAGCTAAAGCCAGACAAATGCCAAGTCACAGATCCTCGTGTCCTAACAGTGAGAACACTGAACATTAAGGGTGGATGTAGAGGACAGTCTGTACCACAGTTAGTTCAGAAAAATGGATGTAATCTGTTGCTCACAGATCAATCTGCTGGCTTTGCCTCCAGTTTCCACTTCAGTCTCTGTGTCCTTTGCCCCTTTGGCCACCTTTACTTTTTTTTTAACTTCTCCATCCTCTTCCCTATGAACCTCAAGACTCTGTGGTTCATTTTCCCTCACAGCTCAGTGTCTGCTTTATTATCAAAGTTGCCAAGAAAACTTCCAAGAAACTGGCCTTTTTAAAGTCACAAATCAAAAATCCTGTCCTATCTTGGATTTCATACATTTGAATTCAACAAGAGGATCACCAAGTGTGGGAAAATGAGCACGTGAGCGTTACAAGTGTCTCATGAGAAAAACCCCAGCAGGGTAAAGATTTTTCCACCAATGCTATTTTTGGTTTCCCCTAACCCGTGCTGCATACAAAGGCAGTGGTGCTCAGTATGCTGGTGAGGACATCCCAACTTAACTGGTTCCTAAACTTACAGGCTTGAGTCTTAAATAATTTTAAGACCTCTTTATAATTGAGACATGCTGCACAGCTTTCCCAATGTCACACTGTTAGATTTCACCTTTCTCATAGTTCAGGACTTCTCCACATTTTACTTTCTTAGGTCTAGCCTCCTTGGTCCACCAGTCATTGAATCCAGAGCCTCTGAGCCAAACTTCTAAGCACCACAATTTCTCCTCCTTTCTTGAAGCTACCAAAACCCCTGCAACACAGAGGAGAAAAAGGATTGCTATTAAAACCAGAACTGCCCCACATGATAAACTGGGCCCCTGCCAAAGTCTGAGAGCAGGACACAAGAGTCAGAGCCCTGCCTGGGCTAATGGCAGGATGCGACTCCTGCCAGCTCACCTGAGATCTCCCACCCCTAAATAATGACAGAGAAGGACAGTTTTCAAATAATTTATTAGGAATTTAAAACTGAAATCTGGAAAAAAAGGGTTACAGGTGTGGAGAGAACAAACATCGGAGTGTAATAACTTACTGGCTTAAAAACACAGCTTTATTTCTTTTTTCTTTTTTAAAAAATGCCCACCCTGAAACCGCAGCCCCAGCCCCCGGGCAGTGGCAGCACTGGGCAGAGGGTGAATCCCAGCCCAGCAGCAGCACAGCTGGCCTGGGGTGGCTGGAGGGGGCTCGGGAGCAGTTCAGCGCCTGTACCGAGGGAGGAAAGCGCTGGCCGCAGACCCCGGTTTGAAGTATATAGAATAAAAATAAACCCAATAAAATGCAGCTCTTCTTTAATTAGGAAATATTTTAAAAAAACAGACATACAGACTCTTGTCTCAGTAACAAAAATTATTGCTTTGTGTTTTTCAGTACTGAACTGTTAAGTACCCTCTCACCTAAACAGAACTCTCCAAACACATCGCCCAGGTCAGGACAAGCTCCCGCAGACAGGGGAGGGATGGAAGGGAAAAAGGGCCCTCCCAGTCCTTCTCTAAACACCCCTCTCCCTTACAGGGGCTCAGTTTGGGGGAAGAGAGGGAATGATTTTTAAAACTTAAGATGAAGCTGTTATTTCCCTGGGAAAAGAGTTTGGCTGCATCTTAATAAAAGGCTTAATCACCCCCCTTAACAAGGTCTTTGGTTCACTGAAATCCAGACCCAAACCTGCCCCGTGTGCTCCTGCTGGAGGCTTCCCCTGGCACAGAGCAGGGGCCTGGACCTGGACCTTGCCAGGGGAAGCCTCGGCAGGTTCTGGAGAAGGGACCAGATCACCCCCACACAGGACAACGGACAAATTCCCACAGTCTTCAGAACACAGAGTAAAGCAAACGGGAAGCTGCGATTCTATAGTTCATATAATCCCTGAGAAGCCCTTAACCCGCCCCCAAATCACCACCCTAATGCTTTTCTCCCCTTGTTAATGACTCCCCAACCCAGCGCCCTGCCCTTCCACCGCCCAAATCTCCCCCTGGCCCTGGCCAACACCCCTTCCCATACCCCCGCCTCCGGAGGAGGAGCATCCCCTCTCCCGGGAAATCCTGACACAAGCGATAAGAGTTTGGAGAGTGAATTCCTTTCAAAGTAACCAAGACAAGCAATGGCAGTAGAGCCCTTGACCTAAAGCCGAGCCAGAGGCCGGCACTACGGAGCCCAGTGACGGGAGTCTGTACATCGAGCAACTGGAAGCAGCTGGAACCCGCTCTGGAAAGAGCCGATGGCCCGCACGTCTCACCCCCGCCCTCCCCACCCCCCCCTCATCTCACCAAGAGGTCTGAAAACCTTACAGTAAAAGGTGTACAAAAAAAGAACGGAGTCCTGTCAGGATTCTGCTGGAGAGTATTGCTCACGCTGCGGCACCAAGTCCAGGACCTGGAGCTGCTCCTTGGAGCCAGGCTGCAGGAGGCAGCCAGGTTCTGCTCACGATATTTACATATTATACAGAAGAAAAAACAAAAAAAAAACAAAAAAAAAACAAAAAAGAAAACCCCACATAAAACTAAACCTAATGCAAAAAAAAAAAAAATCTTTCAGCTGTAAGGATAGTGTTTTCCACTTAGCAAAATATACATTTGTCTTGTTCCATAGCGATGTCCAACGTTTTCGGATCCTTGGAGTTTCACACTTTTCAAAGCCTCACATTTACAAAACAGAAACAATTAAAAACAGTTTCTTTAAAAAAAATAGAAATACATCAGTTCCTCTCAGCCTTTGCTCTCTCTGCGTCTCTTCCTTCCCTTCAGAACTGCATTCTCGTTACATACCGTGCTTTAAAAACACTGACGACAACAACAACAGAGTTGAAAATATTCAAAACAGTTTCAAAGCCAAATAAAAATACTCCTCAATAAAAACTACCTAACACAATCACAAAGCCAAGTCATAAAATATGTCTACTAGCTCGGGAAAGAGCAAACAACAAAAAGGAAGGGGGTAGCCCCCCCACCAAAAAAAGATAAAAAAATAAAATAAAAAAATAAACCTAACCAGCTAATAAAATAAATAAAAGAAGAATCGTTGGGCTGGGGGCGGGGAGGGGGCAGCGTAAACCGTCGTGGTTAGTAAGAAAGCGAGATGATCTCCTCGGGTTGAGTCCAGTGTGGGCTGGTCAGAGGGAGAGGTCGGGGCAGGGCAGCAGGAGCCTGGCAGCCGGCCGGCAGTGTGCAGTTTGATTCAAGAGAAAGGAAACCTTGGCTCATCCCCCGAGGCTCACCAGATCCTCCAGCCGCTGTCCTCCTGTCAGGTCACTGGGGAATCTGTGGGACACAGCAGGGGAGGGCAGGGACAGGATCTACAACAACCAACAGCTTCTTCTCCTGGCGTTTTCTACGGTGGGATGTGATGGGAAGACTGGACACCCAGAGGCTCGCCCTGCATCTGGCTGGCACAGGGATGGGCTGTGGAGGTGTTCCTGCCCTTACTGGCACCCTGCAGGCAGTGTGACCTGCCCACCCAGCCCTACCCACCTGGCCCTGCCTACTCCAGCTGTTTCTCCAGCACTCACAGCAGCTGCCACAGGCTCCTGTCTGAACACTGTTCCCTGCCAGATTGTGCCCTTTTTGAAAAGCTGCTTGTTTTTTTCATTTTAAGCCAGGTAACTTCAGCTGTGTTTGCAGAGACCACCCATGGATTCCCTCTCAGGCCCATCTAAGGACCAGAAGTTTTCATACTCAGATTTTCCTGCTACCCTTCTCCCAGGAAGGAGAGGAAACACCTTCTCCCAAGAGACAGTGGTCTCAGCAGCAGTGAGAACAAACAACTGCATGGAGGAAGCTTCCCCAGCCACGCAGCTTGTCTCTCAGGATCACCACTGGGTTGTGATTCTGGCCAGCCCTGTAGACCTTTCCTCTTTCTGTCAGTGCTCCCATTTCCTCCCTCGGTGCATCCAGACACTGAGCATCCTCTCCACAGTGCTTCCAGCCTGTGGGGCATAAGACAGGAACCCAACCTGCCAGCCTCTGGTGCAGAAGAGAGCCCCCAGGCTGGCCACAGGACTCCTCCAGCAGGCTGGGTCAGGGCAGCACCCACAGCTCCTGCTGAGAGCCCAAGCACAGGGACCAGCTCAGATCTTCACTCATTAGCCAACCCTGTTCAAAGCTCTTACCTCCTGCCTCCTTGGTCCCCAGCTTCAGTGATACCCATTGGTAAAAGCTGTTGCAATCAAGGGACCCTGCAAAGAAAGAGTTAAAACCCCACTCTTAGGCAAACAGAAGTGAAGGAGAACTACTGGCACCACAGTCACAGCCCAGATGCTGGGGAAGCCAGTCAGCTGGAGGTACCAGGTCTAAAATGTACATCACCCTGCAGGACACTGTCAGGACCACAACGGGCTCTTGGAAAGTCTGGGGCAGATCAGGGAAAGGTCTAGAAATCAGGATCTTGACGATCTTGGAACCCAGGCACATGGGTTCCCAGTGAACTGCTGCATCCTGAACCACTCATGACTTGGGGCTGAACGGTGGCAGATGTTGTGGTGGGCGGCATTTTTTGCCCAGAAAGCAGGCTGTGGCTGGCAGAGGGCTGCCCAGTGCTGCTCACTCCCATTGCCACAGGGACATGCAGCCCCTCCCCTGGCCATGCCACTCTCCACCCTCCTCCCCCTGTGCAGAGCCGGGCAGGGAACACTCACCCCTAGGCTGTGGCCGAAGCCGGTGCTCGGGGCCGGACTGGCAGCGCTGATGTAACTGCTGACCCCTGAGTCCTGGTTGGCAGCTCCATAAAGCTCTGCCATCGGCCCGGGACTGGTGGTGCCCAGAAATCCACCGGTGCGACTGGGGGTGGACCCTACGGAAGGCAGCACAACTACGGAGTGAAGATCCTAAAGATGCAACCCCCATCCCACCCCACCCTCACCCTCCCGCAGCCCATCGCCAGCCTCCGTGCCAGGGAGGGAAGTGGCAGTTACCTGTCCCTCGCACCACGGCCGCCGCCGCCGCCGCCGCCGCCATTGGTCCATATGCAGTGAGGGGGATGGCTGCAAAAGAAGGAACAGGCATCTCAGGGGCACCCTGGCTACGTGGGAACCTCCTCAATGGGAGACTTCGCTCCCCGCTGCCACTAGAGCCACAGGCTGAGCGCATCACAAGGGTGACAACAGGGGAGTGCACAGCCCTGCACCGACTAGTGAATCACCAGACATGCTCTGCTAAACCCGCGCCCTGGAGCGGCCGAGGGCACCACGTGGAAGAGCTGAACCAGAGCTGGGCAATTTCAGCTCCATCCCATCGCTATTTCGTTCCCAAGATGCAGCTGATCTGAAGCTACAGATCCAGATTTTGGCTGTAAATGCAGAGAAACAGCAGCTGACAGCTCAGCATCCCCAGGCTCAGCACATCCCCCGTCCCTTGGTACTGCTCTGAATAACAGTCTCATTGCCTCTTTCTTCCCATTCCTCTGCTCTAGACAGACCATCCTCCCCACCCTGAGCTGCTCAAACCCTTGCTGTTCATTGTGGAAGAGTGGGAAACGTATACCTAGGGAGCAGGAACTAGAACTGGCTTAATTAAAGCAGTAAGTCTTAATTTATATGTAGCGGCTCTAATTCCCAACTCTACTGCCACAGGCATCCAGCCCTCGGGCAGGAGCCAGTGCGTTTCTCTTTGCCCTTAAAATGACTGGGTCAGCATTTCATGCCTGAATGTGAAATTCACTGTGATTCTGTTTAGAGCACCATAAAAAGAGGTCAGAACAAATCAATCGCATTAAGGCTGAAACCCAGACTAGTCTATAAGGGAATATTTAGTAGCAGGCACCAGCCTGTTTCAAGCAAACATCGTAGGAGGCTTCTATCTGGGTTAGCTGCTCATTACAGGCCCTGGGCCAACAGCAGCAAGTTGCTGCTCTGCATCACCCCAGAGATGCTGTTCAGAGGAGGACAGGCTGCTGGCAGACACCCTCCTGCCCCTCACTGCTTCACACCCCAGATTCCAGCTCCATTTCTAGGAAAACCCCCTTCTTGCCTTTACAGTCTATCTACTGAGGCACTGAGACTGCACAGAGATGACAAAGCACCTGGAGCAATCATCCCTGCTTGTGCCATCCCCTCGGCTCCACTTGCCAAGGCCAGGAAGTGCAGCCGCTCTGGGCACATGCGGCCACTCCAAGGCACAAGGGCCCTCCAGCTCTGCACAGCTCGCTGGGCCTTTGTAGGAACCAAGGGGCCCTGCCCTCCACGGGCCCAACTCCAGCCTATACGTGGGAAGAGCAGCATTCAGCCCAGCCAAGAGGCTGCAGAGGGACTGTTTAACAGTAGGTAAGCGTCACAGGAAAGGAAGAATGCCACCATGCCCAGCTGGTACTTCAGAGAGACACTCGGGGCTGTAAGCTACCATGGCACCCAGCCAGGGCAGCAGCATTAACAACTTCTTGTTGTGCAGAGCCCTGGTGTGCCCCAGCCCCCGGTGACAGCCAGGCCCTGGGCACTTCACCTCTGCTAGGAAAAGGCAGGGTGCAGCTGGGGGGGTACTCAGAGGGAGCAGCACTTTTGGCAAGTCACCAATGTTCCTCTAGAAATGTTACGGGTTTTGCTGAAAAACACCCACGTGAATAAACAACTGGACCCCACATATCCTCTGCTCGGCAACCCAGAGGCTGGGAGGTGGGGGCTGGGTGCTTGTGCCATTGCATATGTGGTGTCGGGGAAGGGTTTTATTGAAAGGGAGCCAGGATTTGGTCTCCCCCTACCTTCCTCGGGGCCATTTCGTTCATTGGCAGCTGCCAACCTCAGCATCCTCAGGAACGGAGACTCCCTGAGGATTGACACAGTTCTGTGCCACAGAAGCCCCTTTTCAAGCCTGTTGGTACTGATAATTCCAGGAAAGCCTCTCAGGAAGCTTTTCTACACTCTCACTACAGGAAGATTCAAACCCTGAAACAGGTGGAGGCAAGGAAGCACTGGAGAAGGGGAACACCACAGGAATGAAATGGCACATGGGGAGCAGGGTGCTACACAAAGCTGCTTTTCTACAACAAAAACCATGGACATGACAGGGAAAACATGGCCATGGAAGGGAAAGGAAACAGAAGGAGCAGCACCTAGAGAGAACACACTGCACACAATCCAGGAGCTGAGGATCCAGAGGATATTTGCACTGTGAGGACACTGAGCCAGGACTAGACTCTGGAGAATGGTCCTCTGCCCCCATTTCATTCCACAGTTCCCTACAATCACTGCTGTGAAGTCCCACCATGCTCACTCCTGCCCAGGAAACCTGTCTGGGAGTAGCTGGGAAGCTGCACTCCCTGGAGAAGGGAAAGCATTCCCCGAGGCCCCTCCTGCACAGGGAAATAGGATGAGAGTACCCAGGAATGCCTCCACAGCCCCGCTCTTCCCAGCACTCCAAATCTTGTCCTTGCAGCAGCTCAGGTGTAGGTCACTTGTAGACCCTGGAGAAGTCACCCTGCTCTCTGCAGTTTTCTATCTCCTTTACACTCAGCCTGGGGTAAGGAGCTAAAAATGAGGCAAGCAGGAGGAAACACCATCTAAGGATTCCATGCCTTCATTTGGTATGACCTGCACTGCCCTTCTCAGAGGCAACACACATGGCTCTGATTGTCTCCCCAGCTTTCCAGCCCCAGCTTTGAAAGGAGCTTGCACAGAGAGAAAACAAGGAACATTTCCAGTCGAGCTGCACCAGGCCGTGGAGCAGTGATGCCGCTGGAAAAGCCCCAAGCCCCCTTCTCCCCTTCCAGCTTGTGAGTGTAGGAAATGAGTGGGACTGACCTGTGAGCTCAGGGAGGACGGGGGCACTCGGGAGAGGGGTCCGCTCTACACGGAACTCTAAAAACGAAATGCAAGACAGCTTAGGAACTCAGCAAATGCCCTGAGGAAGACCCCGCACAGAGACAGCAGCCAGGGTCTGCTGGGGGAGCAGCCTGCAGCCAGACTGCAACCACACCAGTGTCTCTTTCATAACTGGTGCTGAAAGGTGCTGGACTCCTGCCCTGGAGACTGGAATGGTCCATTTATCCTTAGAATAAATCTGGCCGAGGTAGGACAAGTGCAAGTTTCAGTGTGTGGCCTCAGGTCAGCCCTGGAGCACCACTCTGCAACCCATCCGAGATGACCCCTGGGCTGCCATGCCAGTGTGTGCTCAGTAGATGCCACACTCATCTGGGCATGGATTTACAATGAGGCACTTGAAGCTACTACAACTGAGAACCATAAACTGGATTCAGGGAGATTTTCCAACCAGCTCGGAAGCAACAGCAACTTTCAGCCACAGTCAGCCTGGGCTCTCCTCAGGCAAAGAGGAGACTTCCCACTCCCAGCCCCTAACATCAAGACTTCATTTATAAACCATCACACCGAGGAATGGAGTAAGGAGGGGATGCTCAGAGGTGCCACTTCTCTAGAAAATAGCAAGACAGTCTTTTCCTTGAGAGTGCTCTGCCTCATTCCCCAGCCTGGCAGAGAAGGGGAGGGAGAAAAGGTCCTCAGAAAGCTGAGAGCAGCTGCAGCACAGCAGGTTCCAGCCATTGATTGCAGAATTCCTGTTCTGAGCACATGGTGGGGTTAGGAGGCTGAAACCACCCAGTTTGCAGAGGATCCACAGCCCTCTGCCCCAGCTGATGCTTTCTGGAGGCTGTGAGCAGCCCAGGCACAGCTCCCAGTGCAGCCCCAGCGCTGCAGGCACCTGTGTTTTGGGTGCCTCGTTGTTCCCTGGCCCGTGGAGAGCCAGGATTGACAGTTCTGTGCTACCTTCAGAGCAGTGGCAACTCTTCCAAGAGAGACAGACACACACAGAGGCAGCGAGACAGGCAGAGCTGCAGGGGCCCTTCTGTGTCACAGCAGCAGCCCTGGGGAGCAGGCTGACACGAGGGGCGGCGGAGCAGCCTTGGGCTTTTCCTGCCACTGGAGTGTGAGGATAATCCTAATGAAGGACAGGCTGCTCCCACCTATTCCAGGGCTTCTCCCCTCCCCCTTCCACATCCGTCTCCAATTTAACAACCACCAAAAAAAAAAAAAAGACCAAAGAGGGGAAAGGGGCAGAGCCTGGGTCAGGGACCATGCCAGGTCCTGTCACCTGAAGGCAGGCCAACCAACTGAGCAGGGGCAGCACTCACCAGGAAACTGGTAAGTGTAGCCAGGTGCAATGCCAGTGTAACTTCGACTCGCGTAGGTAGCAGCTTGGAAGCCTGGATAACCTGGGGAAGAGAAAAGGGCTCTGTTACTGCAAACTCCCAGGGTCTGTGCCCCCAGGGCCTGCCTGCTCATGACCATCAGCGTTGGGAAGCATGTGAGGGCCCCAGAAGCTACCAGGCAGAGGGCACAACACAGGCAAGCCTGCAGAAGTTTTAGCAGGCCCACTGAACTTTTTCCTCCCTCTAAACATGTAAGGACACAGAGGTTTCCATCTGAGAAGCTCAGAGCTCTGCAGACCGAGGCTTTGTGATGCATCAGCTGGATTTACAAGCAGGAGATGATCAGGGGTGGAGGCATTTGAAGAGCTGAGTAGCTCTGAGTCACTGCTGCACGAGCAGTGCTGTGAATGCAGGCAGAGCTGCTCGCTGGTGCCGGGCAGGACAATTCCCACTGTCCCCTGGGAAGCTGCCCACCTAGGCAGAACCCTCTGGAGAGGGTGCAGGGCACTGACTCAGAGATGAAGAGCTGATTTGAGATCTCCCAAGGCAGGAGTCCATGGATTTCCCAGTGACTCAGCTTGAGCCTTGCTGCTTTAAAACTCAGATGGCTTAGAAAAGGAAAAACCCAAAACCACAGGCTGGAGATTTGTTTTCCTTCAATAAGCCAAGTGAAAACATTGGGGGGAAAATGCCCTTTTTGGGGTTTTGTTCAGCAACCAACTGCTACTCAGCAGTTAGCAGGGAAAACCAGGCTGAGTACACCCTGCCCAGCAACACCAGCCATGATCCTGAGCAGTGTGCTCCTGGGTCAGCTCAAGCCTGGCTAGAACAAACGTGGGGAAGGAGGGAAGCCAGGAACAGCACCCACACTGAAAGGATCATGCTTGACTCTCAAGGGGTTTATAGACCTGGAAGTAGAGGTTACAAAGGAGTATTTTATATATGAACACGTTTGCCTCAGAATCATTGATGAACATGAAACCCAGCCTGCTTTTCACCATTTTCTGCTTACAAGACAGTGCCACAGTTTAGTACTGCAAGTGTGTAGTTTTCCTGCAATGCCAGATACTTGCTGTCTCTGAGGAGGAGGGAAGACAGTGACACAAAGCTTCACTAGAACCTATGGAGCATTTTTACACTCCTTCAATGGCAGTGAGGACACTGACATGGCCTGCTGTTCCAGCTCAGGGGCTCTGTCATCAACTGATTCAGCAGAAAGCCAGGCTGTGGAAGGAAGGTGCCTGGGCACAGGTTTCTTCACACTCAGTTCAGCTCTGGAGTTCCATCCTGCTCCACGGGAGGCATTCCCAGAGGGTGTTAAGGCAGCTGCAGAGGCCCGGAGCTGCCCAGCACAGGGCACTGCCCAGCACAGGGCACTGCCCAGCCTCCTCCGGCTGCCCGGCAGCGGACACAGCTTTGCAGTTTCCCCAGGTGCCACCAGAGGGCAAGTTGGGATCGCGAACAGGTCCGGCAGCCCCTGCCAGCGTCCCGGGCCCTGCCCCGAGCAGAGCTGCCCTCGGCCGCCCTGCCCGCTCGGGATAAAGCCGCTAAGCCGCCGGGAGCCGGGGAGGAGCCGTGTCCTTGGCCTTACCCAGCATGCCGATCCCCAGCATGAAGGCATCCATCCCGTAAGGCATGACTCGGGAGCGCCCCCGGGCCGAGCCCGTGGGGGACATCACCTCCTTCGGCTGGGCTTTTTTACACTCCACCTGCCGCAAGAAAGGAAGGATCAGGCTCGGTCAGCAGGGGCACAGGGCACTGCCCCAGAGCAGGCAGAGCTGCTGCCCTGTGGCACTCCCCAGACCCGGTCACCGCCCGCTGCCCCTTTCTGTGCCACTCTCTGAGCCTTGCCCCTCGCTCTGCAGCCAGGGCAGGTGGTGAGGAGCTCAAATGCTGCTTTTCTCCTCCTCAAGTTGCCCTCCATGCTCTGCCTGGCTCTGCACCAGAGCCTCAAAGCCTAATTTTCTTCACTTCTGAATAAACACCTGCCCCCTCCCAGGCCACCAAGAGATCTAATGTAACCTCAAGCCCTCCAAGTGCTGCACAATTCCTCACTGCAGTTAACTCTTCTCGCTAAAACCTCAGCACTGTGCTGGGTCACCTCCCCACTCTGTGTCCTTCCCAGACTGGCTGCTGTGAATCTGGGGAAAAGATTCCATCCATTTCCCCACTGCAGAGAAAGGGCATCAAGACTCAAGTGCCTCCCACCCTGCCCCTGTGCCACTGCCCTGCTCTACCCCATAGCTCTGTCCCTTCTCCCCCGGGTTCTGCCCCAGACACTCACCATTTTGTTGTTGATCTCATGGAAGTGGATTTCACACACTTTTTCCACAATGTCTTCGCTTTCAAATGTGACAAACCCAAACCCTGGAGGAAAGACAAAACTCCTGGATCAGGTCAGAGCTCCGTGCAGTTTGCACCCATTACCCACATCCTTTTCCTGGCAGGAGGACTGTAAAATCAGCACCTTCTAAAACGGCTGCAACTCATCTTCCCTCTCCAGCAAATCCTGCTTTTATGCACAAGAACCACTGGACCATTCCCTTACAGATTCCCCTTTCCTTCTTGTCCTGGACTTCCCACCTATTGTGAACCCCTTGCTCTCAAAACCAAGTTGTTTCTTTTTAAACTCTGCTATTTTCAAGGCAAACCACATGGCTGATAATGCCGGGAGGATCCCGGGCAGGCAGTCACACACAGAGTGGAGAAATGAGCAGCTGCTTGCCAGGACATCACCACCCTCACTAAGCAAACCCCAGCAGCAGGAACCCCCTGCAGCCACCACTCAAAGCCTGGGATCAGCAGGCAAGCATCAGCAGCACAGTTGTGGAGAGCAAGACAGATGCACACAAGGAAAGCCATTTGCAAAGTAAGGTTAGTGCCTGGGGTAAGACAGGACACTGTGTTCCTGGCCCCTGGCCCATGCTCACACCTCCTTGCTCTCACCAACCCTTCTGCTGACAGCTTTGGCAAAGCCCAGCTTGGGTGGGCAGCCCAAACTCCTCTCAGCTGACTGCAGCCGCTTTGGAAAACCCAGGCAGGTGGGAGCTGTCTCTAAGCTTGGCTTACAAGCAAGCTGGGATTAGAGCAGAGCTTTCCACTTTCCAGAACCGGCCAATTCTATGGTGTTTAAAAATAACTTTTAAAAACAGATGAGGATCTGCTGCCAAGAACCCCACTTTTTCCTCCATACAGATGGAAAAGTCTCTCCATAAACTCCTCCATCTGTCTGTGTCCAGAGAGTTTCACACCATTCACCTCAATGCCCTCGAGCAGAGGAGCAGGGGAATTCAAGAGCAAAACCCTGATGCCAGAACCAGTCCTGAGCCCCACTGGCCCCCCACCAGGCCTGCTGCACCCTGGGTAGAGCCCCTCACTGCCAACATGGTTGTTGGCACCTCTCCCTGCTCCTTCTGAAATGTCCAGCAGCTCTTTAATTGGACAAGTGACTGGGAGGCACCGGTGGAGAAACAAGGGTTAACACTTCTTCCCTTTTAAGATGAAGCTGGAACAGCATCCGAGGCCAGGCAGAGTAGATTTAATGGCTTCAGAAAAAATAATCAGAAACCTGAAGGGCACCGAGTGTAGCGAGAGCAGAAAGGAGTGTCCCTCCTGAGCTGGGGGCAGAGGTGCTTGGAAGTGCTTCAAAGACACAAGACTCGCCAGTGGGCCAGCACAGGGCTGTTGCTGGCCCTGATTTGGAAGCTGCTGCCAGTAACCTGTGAGCTGGTGCAGCGCCGGTGTCGAGCCTGCCACACCACCGGGCAATAGGCTGGAAGACTCCCTGGGAAAGCAGGAGGCAGGGACACCCATGGGTGGGCTGGATCTGGAGAGCAGGAGTCTAACAGCCTCGCTCCCATCCTGTAACCAGACTCCAGCAGCCAGAGCCGGGTAAGCAAAGGTGACCTGTGAGCACAAGCGGGCTCCGGGCCGAGGAAGGGGTGAGAGGCAGGCACTCTCCAGGCTCTCGTGTCAGCTTTCCCAGGGCTCGGGTTACTCGGGACAAGGTAAGGCACACACTGCGGGCTGGAGGCACGGAGGTGAGCAGGCAGGGGAGGGGGCCTTCTCCTCTCACATGTCTGCAACCGGGCGGCTTTGCGGCGCAGGAAACACGCCGGACAAAAGCTCTCTGTGCTATGGGGGACGCTGGTGAAGGATGCAGATGCAAAAGGATGGGGAGACTGCAGGCAAGATAAAGAGCAGCTGCAACCTTCCATCCCCTGCTGCTGGGATACTAACCCCTCCCCAGGAAGGCAGGGGGCAAAACCCCACAGGCTCCCCTAGAGCCAGGAGGCTGCTCTCACCTCGGTGTCGGTTGGTTGTCTTGTCGAACATCAGCATCGCATCGTCCACCTGCAAAGAGGAGAGCTCTGATCAGATTATTGCTGTTGCCACAAGCATCCCCCGACACCTTTCCATGGAGCTTCCCAGGCTTCCAGACCTGAAAGGATCAAGATGGAACCTCTGATCCCCAAGAAGGAAACAGGGTGTACACACACTCACACACACACACATCAGCTACCACACCAGCCCCTCCCCACGCCACAGGCAGCACTGTCCCCCCACCCGGCCTGCCCGGGTGAAGCTGGGGCAGGTGCTGCCAAGCTGAGCCCCCTCGGCCCGGCCCCTGGCAGAGAGAGACCCCGATTGTCTGCCTGCGGCTCCAGCCGGGGGGCAAGGAGCAGGGAAGGCATTGTTCCCAAATCCCAGCCTCAAAGGAGAGGAGAATTAAAGGGGGGGAGAGAAGCAAAGCTGGAGAGAGGAGAGGAATAAGAGGCCTCCCAGCGACAGGGGAAGCGGAGGCCTCAGACAACAGAGCCTGCCTGGGAAGGCTGGGAAGCGCCCCCGCCCCCACCCCAGAGGAGCCTTTCCTCTAAGTGAGGTTTCCCACTGCTGGAGGCTGTAATTAGAGCAAATTTACTGCAAGGCCTGAGCAGGGCTGCCTTCCCGGGGGGAGGGGCAGCCAGCCCCATCCCCCAGCCACCCTGGGGCTGCTCTCCTCTCCAGCGAGCGCATCCCTGCCTGGTGCCACTTTCCCCCCCACCTTCCCAGCCGGCAGGGCTGCATCTGCCCCGCTGTGGGCCAGGCCGAGCAGGGTTAAAAAATACACTTCAATCCCCTCCGTGTAAGCCCCAGTGTAAACCTGTCCCACTGACCCATCCCTCCTCTCTAATACCACTGCCTTAATCCGATTATGAAACTGGACGTGCAAGTGCTCAGGGGAGGCAGCAGCAGTCCCTGGCCAGCAGCTGCCCCGGCCCTTCTCCTTCTCCTCCTCCTCCATGCAAGACAGCGGCTCCCCAGGCAGGGAGCCCCGCACATCCCCACTCCACAGAAGGTTTACTCCCATGCCTCATCCCCCAGGAAGTATCTGCACAACTGCCTTCTCCAAACCAGCCCACCAGTGAGAGCAGAGTGCTGCCCAGACCCTGCAGCATCCAGCCATTGGCTTTGCTGGTGGAGAGCCCACAGCCCCAGTCAGGGAAGGGAGCCAGGCCCTCAGACCCCATGGGACACCCAGCTCCATCTCAGTGACATGGGGATGGAAGGAGTCCTTGCTAATATTTCCAGTGTCATCCTGAGCTGACAGAGACCATCCCTGATGTCCTTGGGCTTGTCCAACACAACCACTCCACAGGAGATGACAACGCAAAACTCAGCTCCTGCCCTCTTCCCATCCCAGCTCAGCCTCCCTCAGCCAAGTCAACAAACACCCGCACAACATGCCAGGCACTCTCAGAGCTGGGGGGTGTCAGACTCCACACAGCCCCCAGGTGATTCCTCAGCAGCTTCCCAGGACATGGCTGGGAAGCTGGGGCTGGCGGCAGCTCGTCCCACTGCCACTCCCTGGCACAGCTTGCTCCTGCCCCTGCCCATTTCCCCTCAACTCTGGTGTGCTGGGGGGAAACTTGACATGGCTTTAAAATATTTCAGGAGGTTACACTGTCTTCATTTGGTCATTTTTCAGGTCACAAACAGGCTGGGCACAGAGCTGCCCTCCTCCCCAGTAAACACCTGAGGAAGCCCTGCCAAGCACTCTGCAGCGGTGCCACGCCTGAAGACTTCAGCTCAGGTAGCTGGAGCCCACTGACCCATCAAGATGGGAGACAGGCATGAGAAAAGCAAAACCCAGCAGGGACAAGCAGAGCCCAGCTGCTGACTTACTCTGTTCCACCAGCCCCAGCAACAACCTCTTCTCTGCAGAGCCTGGAAAGCGGGAGCAGCTGCAAGTGGCAGACACACAAAAGCACCTCACAGCAACATCTCGGGCAGCAGCCATGGTACCCACATGGTGCTGGAGCACTCAGCCAGGAGATGTGCAACTGCTTCATCCCACTGTATGCACAGAGAACTGCAGCCTTCCTCCACCTCAGCCTTCTCCTGAGTTTCTGCTGCTGCTTTGAGATCAGATGTCTACTCAGCACTCCAAAAAATCACCTTTAAACATATTTACAATAATACATGCTCTGTTTGAAAGCCATTTTCTGCCAGGAGCTGTATCATAGATGGAGAGATGATACGTATCTATGTGTGTATATACATCATGTGTGAAACAATCTCACCCACTCACTCAACTCCAGGGCCCAGACTCTGTGTACAGTTACAACTGATGTGTTTATTGCCAACGAAACCCATACACAAGCATCTTCTCATCTCCAAGGCAACAGGTGAGGTGTGTTGTGTGGTTTCAGCACACAGCCAGTCCATGAGGGAAAACAGGGCCCTGCAGCCTGGAACGGTTTGGAGGGAACTGAAGAACCATCAAATGCTTTGGGTTGGAAGGGACCTTAAAGCTCATCCAGTTCCAACCCCCTGCCATGGCAGGGACACCTCCCACTAGAGCAGGTTGCTCAGAGCCCCACCTGGCCTTGCCCTAAAGTAGTGCTGGAGCCCACAGGGGCCAGGAGGCAGGCTGCAGACCAGAGCACACCACAGAGCTACAGAAAGGCATCACCTGTGTCCCTGGCAGCAGCCATTTCCAGCACCCCGCCCAGGGGCTTGGCCTCAGATCAGAGCTGTCCCGGCTCTGGAGCCAGGGAAGGGGACAGGCTGCCTCCGCTCGCAGGGCTGCCCAAGTCCCGGTGCCACCCAAACACAAGCACCGAAGGGATGGAGGTGCCGTGCCCGGCTCAGCCCCAGGCCAGGGCGAGTCTGCACCAACCCCGCTACCCACCGGGCGCGAGTAGCAGCCCCCGGCCGGCGGCTATTGTGGCGGGGAACCGATCCCCCCCCGCCCCACCCTTCCCTCCCCTCCGCCACCGCCGCCGCGCCGGGGCCTTCCCGGCTGGGCCGCGCCGGGCCCCAACAAAGGCGGCCGCCGGCGGGGCTGTCGCCAGGGCAACGGGGCCGCCAATAGCAGCTGCCGCCCGGATTAGCGCCGCGCACAAAGCCGCCCCGCCGCGCCCGCCACCGGCACCCGCACCGCGCCCGCACCCACCACACCAGCCTGCGGGAGGGCAGCGCGCACCGCCACAACACGCACACACATACACATCCCCGCAAACACCGCCGCCAAAGCACCGCCGCTCCCGGGGATTCACTCCGCACGGAGCAAGGTCCCACAGCCAGACCCCCTCCTGCACCTGCTCTGGCCCCCTCCCGCCTCCCGCCATCTTCCGGGCTGGGCTGAGGCGGGACGGAGGGGACACAGCCTGGGGTGCTGAGCTGCAGGGTGGAAGAAAGGCAGGAGCCAGGGCACACAGCCTGGGGTGCCAGGGCACACAGCCTGGGGAGACAGGGCACACAGCCTGGGGTGCAGGAGCAAGGGCACACAGCCTGGGGTGCAGTGCTGCAGGATGGAAAAAAGGGGTATTTGAGAACGTGGGCAGGAAGGGGAGCTGGGCCCTCCAGCAGGTCAGGAATGGAGGTGCCATCTCCAGCCTGTCCCCGATGGGTGGCAGAGAGAAAACAGGTCAAGGACCTGAGAACTGGCTGTAGAAGTGTGTGGAAAATGAGTACTTAAGAGTTTCAGACACCTGGAAGTTCAGTTTTAAAAGGGCGTGGAAATAATCTATGGTCATAACTGTAACAAAGGCTGTTTTGATGGGTGAATTGTCTCCCTCCCCCCCTAACTGAAATAAATATTTGTTTCAATTCTTCAAACATAGTTACAGAAGCAGATCACTACTGGAGAACTGTTTAGCTTAGTGGTGAGGTTCTCTCCCAGGGAACTCTCTAACTTGCCGGTCATTTCTCTGAGGTTTTGAGGTTACAAGTTCAAGGTTTGCTAGTTTTGAGGAATAAAGGTCCTCTCCATGTTTACCCATAAGGGTAAAAACTGTCAGGAAGAAAAGAGGGGATCCCAAAAGCAGTGACCCTTGCTCCCTGGGTGTACCCTTCCCAAGGAACCCTGCCACAGGAGGCTACTTCGGCAAGCACTTGGCAGTTAGGGGGTAGGTGCCACATCCCTGAGCTAACATCACCTCCTCAATTGCGTCTCCAGTGGCTCTCTCTAGCTTTGGAAAACCAAATGGGAGCGGAAGGATGATAAAGGCTTTGGCACAGTGGTGGCAACACATTCAGAAAGTGAAAAAAACCCCATGGTTTGTCCCTGGGGAGGAAGCTCTTCTAATCCTCCATGGACCTGCTGCCCCAGAGGGGGAGACAGGCCCTTCTGGAGCCAGCACCAGCCTTTGTAGAGCAGTAGGGTGGTGACAGGAAGGGAAAGCCACAGTCCCCAGTTTCAGAGAGAGCCTCCAGCAAAGCATCTCTCAGCCTTGCACAATATTCAGGTGCACAGATTGGAGGCATCTTGTACCAAAACAAACCCCACAGTATGATCCAGCTGGCCCTGGTCAAAAGGCACAGTTTTTTTCAATGCCTTAGTCCCACTCCAATATCAGTCTTCTGCTACAGGCATAGCTGTCTGTGAACGAGGAAGCCCATGACAGCCTCATGCAGATTTCAAATAAATAAATCAATAAATAAATATTCCAATACACGATTGATGAGAGATGATGGATGCACTTCCACATGGGCAGATCCTGAAGAAAGCTATTACATATTCAAGCAAAGACTTCGCAGAAAAAGGCATCTTCCACCTGAACAGCACCTAATGATGGCTTGGCTGGTCCTAGAAGGAACCATGGCAACATAGTTGTGGAAAAATCAGGCAGAAGAATAAGTTCAAGAAGAGTAACTTCCCTTCAACATGCGAAACATAAAGCAAATGATCAGGAAACTCAGCACCCTGTCAAGAGAGGACATCAGCAACCCTGCAAGGTTCTCCCAGCTGTTCCAACAGGACGGGCTGATTCTGGGGAGGAGGATGCACCAACCCAGAGCCAGTCTCCAGGGTCAGGAGTGCTGTGCCCACAACAGCACCAAGAGGACCCTTCTTACCCCCTCCTCTGCAGAGCCACTCCCAAAACTCTGGGAACAATAATGAGCCAAGGGACAGAACCCGCTCCACGCCACAGGTGAGCAGGGCAGCCTGTCCAGGTGTTCCTGCCCACTCTTGGGGCACCTGGCAAATATCAAATGAACCACTGAGCCCTGAATGACCATTAGTGCCACAGCACTTCTGGCTATCTGCCTACCAGATGCGGAGCACAGAGCACCCTTTGTTCCGGGGGCATTGTTACCACAGGCCAAACTGCTGCTGCTGCAAGAGAGGTGATCAGATTCCCCTTTGCCTCCCCTCCCCATCTGTTCCTTGCAACCATGTTACGCGGGAGAATTTGCATAAATTGCCCTCTGATCTGTGAAAGAAAATCCAAAATCCAGTTTGGAAATCCACGTCAGGTTGGCAAGTAGCTTTGATCCCTGAAATTTCCAGAGAGAGGCAGATTAAGGATTAATTCATTAACATTCTCCCAGTCCAGAGCCAGGGAAATCGCACTCGCTGCAAGCACAGGAGCAAGTCTTCCTTTAAGAAATCCCCCATCACTATCTAAAGGTTCTCCAATTAGTCAGCAAGGAAAACTCTTCATATGCCCAAGTCAAGCACAGCATTTTTCTGGCAGGTGAGCACTTGTGAGGGACACCCAAACCCCCTCACACACGGGGATTTTCTCTCACCAGGACAGAGTTGTTGCCCGAGCGCTATCTCAGAACTGGTCTCAGCTCCAGACCTTGGGCTGAGTATTAGATGGCAGCCTAAAGGTCAGAATCATCCTCACGACCTCAGCAGATCTTTTTTCTTGTTTACTTGTGGGATATTTTTAGAGAGCAGATCTCTCTCCGGGCACGATCTGAGCTTCCCTGGCCGACTCATCCGCACACGCAGATCACCTGCGGCCCGGGGAGAGAGACACAGACTGGGAAGCTCTTCCCAAGCACCCTCGGAGCCACGCTGAGGAGTGAGTCATGCACAGACGTCACTGGGAGTACATTTCTTCTTGCTCTTCTGCTTCACTAAATGGAAAAGCCCACAAGAAAATCATGAGTGCAAACACCCGGATTGAGTCCAGAGCTGCTGGTTCTTCCAGCACCTCAATATTTCCACTTTCTGAAAGGATCGACTTTTCTTCTAATGGCCAACAAAAGACTGTCTGCAGCAACTCAGAGCTGAGGTCCATCCTGCCCAACACCACAGTCAACAACAGGCACCTTTGGGAGGCAAGGACAACAGCCCCCAGAACACTCCATCATCTTCCAAGCCATTTGTGATTTGGGGACTTCCTGAACTCAAAGGGGTGTCTGTGTTGAAAAGAATTTCCAATCGTTTTGGAGCCTATGCAAATTTAGCAACAACATCCTGGGGCAAAGATTTCAGAGCTTAGATAAGCTCCAGGACAAGAAGCCCTTATTTGTTCTGAGCTTCCTCTCTTGCAATTTATTTCACTTGCTCTACCACAAAACCTCATCAGACCAATCCTAGAAAAAGAAAGATGATCTGAGGTTTTTTCAGTTACATTAAACAAGTCACCTTGCTTACAAGATCAGAGATCCAACAATCCAAAGTAATTACTCTGATGGACAGCCCCTTTTTCCCCCAAAAAACAATACAGAACATGTTCCCACGGGTTGAAGTGGAGAAGGAGGCTGAGCCTTGAGCTCCCCTGAGCCATCCTCATTCATGTTGAGCTAGACAGAGAACCAGCAATGCCCGAGGTGGTAGCTGCAAGATCCTTTCCTCCTTGCTCTGTTTCAGGTTTCAGTGAGGGTAGCAGCCTCAGTCTAGAGAGGCTGCTGAAATACATCCTTGTGGGGTCTAGAGATCTCCAACACCACCCAACTTAAGCCTGGCTACACACACAGTGAACACAATTCTTTCCAGGACTTCTATCCTACAGTTGCAACAGTCATCTCTGTTAGAAAGCACGTCCATCATCTTGTGTCTCAGACTTGAGTTTTGGAGCCAGAAGTGTTTCCTAGAGATCCCACTATGTTCAAAGGCTCAGCAGCTGCACCTGACACACCAGAGCCAGCTTGAGAGCACTTCTCAGTCTCTCACTGTACTAAAAAAAAAAAAAAAAACCAAACCAAAAAAAAACCCAAACCAAAACCCTTTGTATTTTCTTCCTTGGGAAAACAGCAACCCATGTTTTTCATTCAGTTTTGAAAGAAAAAAAAAAATTAAGAAAGGAAGTGATTTTTCTTTGAAGCAGAGAAACTCACACTGTATTTGGGATCCTCTTTGAAGCTTCCCCTTCTGTGCCTGTTAAATCCAAGTATTTTGATATGAAGAACTGGGATGACAGCCTCTCCCTTTCTTCCTTTATCCCTAAGTAAGACTTATAGATTTCCTCCTCACACATTTTCATTTTTCTTTTGCCACTTCTATTTTACAGGGCTGAGAGGTTTTGAACACAGCAAGGAAAGAAAACAAAACAAAAATAGGAGAGTAAGCAGAAATGCCAAAATATATAAACATCTGCCTTGGGAATGTTATCAAATTGAAACCATTTCATCTCCAGCCCAAAAAAACTTCCATTTTTTTTTCCTGCTGATGGACACAGGAGGAGTGTTGCTCCTGACACACCAGCTACCTTGGTAGGCTTGAAAACTGCAGCCCACGGATTTGGGCTGAACATTCTGATAATCTAATTTGACCTCATCTGTACTGCACAGCAGTTCCTCCCGTGATTCCTGCAGCACGTGCAGGCTTTCCTGCTGCACTAAAACCTATTTTTCAAAGAGCATCTATCCTCATTTAAAGGCCTTAAGTGGTGGCAAATCCAACACACGCTTAGGCTTGCAGCCTGAAGATAACCTCCATGCAAGCTCTGTTCAGCAGTCTGTACTCCCTTGTCCTTGGAAGCAGAGGCTGATTTCTCCCTGCAGACAAGATCCAAATTGAGCCTGCCACTGGATTCTCAACAACTGACTAAAAATCACCCCTGGGAACCTGGTACCTTGACTTTGAGGAATCGAGACAGGATAACTTGGTGCTCCCAGATCTGTCTTCTCTAGATTCTAAGCCTTCCCATGCCTCCCTGGTCAGGCAAGAGGAAAGAGGAGCCATTTTTCCCCTGTCAGATCCTAGAAAACTGTGGGGCCACTTGGAAGAAGAAGGAACATAGAAAAAGCCAGAGGGTCAGTCCTCCAAAGAAATGCTTTAGAAGGGCATCCTTAATTTCTTTTCACACAGTCCCACTCCAAGTCCAGCAGCAGTACTGGCCCAAACTACTTAGAAAATACTCTTTGAAACAGGCTTTCCAACACGAGGATAACACCACCTCCCATTTAAAGATGCCATAAATTGAGGAGGTGAAGACCAGAGTCAGGCACCAAGAGGATTCTGAAGGGATTCTGGGAGACCTCTGAAAACTAGGAGGTCCCAGAGCAGAACAAATACCAAAAGAGCCCGTGTACCAAAAAATCATGTTCTCCACGAGTCACATCTGAAATTGGAGGCAGCAGGCTTTCCTTGGCTCTAGAAACCACAGTGGCACATTCCAAGCTCAGAACCCCACAGCTGATGGCCATGGAGGCTTTCCTCTGAAACAGACCTTCCCACTGACCCTGGGCATCAACCACATGCACCTACCAAATGGAGAGAATTTTTCAGGGAACAGCTCTCCCAGCTTTTGGAGAACTATTTGAGGCTCAGCCTGGAAGACGGTTACAAGCCAGGAATGAGGCCTTTACACAAGAGCTCTGAGGAGATTCTCCTCAGCTGAGGTGTCAAGATGAGTCAGAAAACTGCCCCAAAACCAGAGTCAGTCTGAGCAGCCCTGACCTCTCCCCATAGCAAGTCCCCAGAGCCAGGCCAGCTGCATCAGCCTCCTGTGCAGTCTGAACACTGGTTGCTGTCCACGATGGCTCTGCAGAAACGAGTGGCACTGAACTGTGCTGAACTCTCCCTTCTGCCCAGTCCCACAAAAACAATCTGACACAACCAGTTCTTGCAGCTGCCTGACGTCAGGACACCCTCCAGCACATGACCAGCAAACAAAAGGAACGTAGCAGCACAACACCCCAAAACAACTGGGAAGTACTTCTCAAACTGGAGAGGCTGTAACTGCTGGCAGGGCGAGAGGCAATGGGAGTCAGTTGGAGCACAAGAGGTTGAGGGGAAACACAAGGAAAAACTTGTTCCCAGTGAGGGTG
>JAOEGS010021033.1:0-63322 GCA_025447755.1 Corythornis vintsioides | reverse complement strand
GGGCGGCGGCCGGCGGCGAGGCCCCGAGCGGCGACCTCCATCGCGGGTGAGTCGCTCCCTGCCGTCGCCCCCCTCTCCCCTGCCCCACCCCCCCCTCCGCCATCCCTGCCGGTAGCCGTCCCGACCAGGGGGTGGGGGGGTCCGAGACGCGCGCCGATGGCCGAGGCTCAGACTCCGCCGTCGGGTGCGCGGCCGGGGGCCGGCGCGGCTGTGCCCGGCCCGGAGGGGCTGTTTACCCGGGAGGGGGGAGGCAGATAAGGAGAAAGGGCGGGGGGGACACTTCGGGGCTGTTTGCAGAGGGATTAGGGCCGGTCCCGCCGCGCCGGGGCCCGGGGGGGCGGCGGGCGCGGTGGGTGTCCCCGCGGAGAGGTCGGTTTGGAGATCTGCGCTGATTAACTGAGGGCCGCGGTGGCTGAAGAGGGCCCTGGCGCCAGGCGGCTGAGCCCTCACAATAAAGACCCGTCTCTTGTCACTTCATATTTACCCCCAAATCTTCAAAAAGCGCCCTGCCATCCTTCCAAGGCTCCTGCCCCCGCCGCCTGCGCTGCGGCCAGGCGGGACAAGGAGGGGGTAGAGGCCGGCCCCCTCCATTGCCCCTGGCCTGTTCCCCCCACGGCCCTTCCGCTCCGCGGATGCTCAGCGAGGCGCGGCCGTAGCGGCTGGGAGTCCTCGGGGCGCGGGGACTCTCGCCGTATCCCTCCTCCTCACCCAGACCTCTCCTCTTTATCCCCCCCTTCTGTTCATCCTGCTGATAATGATCCTCTCCCCCTGTACCCCGGCGCCACTCCGAGCCTGAACCCGGGCTCTTCCTGGGGGCCGTTCACAACCTGCTCCTGTCCCGCGGCAGGTTCACCTCTGCCTGCGCTGCCCGTCCCCACCACCGCTCCCGACGGGGCGGGCACAGCGCGGCCCCCCCGGGTCTGCCCCGGGCTGTGGGGCCGGGGGGGTCCCGCTGACCATTGAACGAGGAGCGAGAACTGAAATTTAGACCCGATTTGGACTTTGCTTCCTCGCCGCAGCGGAAAACTGCTGACGGCAGCTTTGGCAAAAAAATGGGGCTTGCTTATGCTTTATTTCTTTTTTTCCCCTCACTTTTTTGGGTTGTTGGTTTTCGTTTGTTTTTTTTTTTTTTTTTTCCCCGTCACATATCAAAACGGGAACCTTTTATTGCCTCGGGGCTGTATCGCTCGACGCTGGGCACAGCTCTCCAGCAAATATCTTGTCCGCGGGCCCCGGCCCGTCGGGGCCTGGAGGCAGCCGAGTCCCCGCGGAGAAAGGTTGCCCACGGCCTGACACCCCCAGCCGTGTCTCCCCCCACCCCAGCACCGCTGTAACATCTCAAACGCCCTCGCCTTGCAGAATAAAACTGATCCAGAGAAGCCTCGTCTCCCCGGGCCTCTGTAGGGTGTGCGCCTGCCGAGGACTGCCGGGACTGGGGGGGATAACGGGGACACAGCAGCCCTCGGCCCGAATGACGCAGACCCGACCCAGAAACCTAAGCCCATGGACGGGGCGTTGTTCGCTCAGGCGAAATCTGGCATCGCCCGGTCCTTCCCGTCCGTGCCTGGGCATCAGGCAGGGAGGAATAAGACAGTCGGCCCCAAGGGGGGGGGTTTCCTCCTGCCCCGGGAGGTTAGGGAAGAGAGCTGTCCCCGCACCGTTGTCTTCCCTGGAAGGATTTCTCCGCCTGCCCCAGGACGCTCGGTGCCACCGTACCCTGCTCCTGGGAACCTCCCTGGACGCCTGCGGACCCGGCGAGCGATCCCCGGGCTGGGACGATGACAGCCTGGCCGACTGGGGATCCGTTCCGAGCCAGGCCGGGGGAACGGTCCCGTTCCGTCCCGGCCGCCCCCGCGCCCCACCCGCTCCGCGGCGCGGCCCCGCTCGCTCTTCCCCTTTCATCTCTGCCCATCTCCACTCATCATCCCTTTTCTATTTTTAGCCGGTAGACTTAGGCCTTGGCGCCAGGCCGTTTAAGACCTGTCAAAGTCCTTCATATTTCCCTCATGTCACATGGACCTTTCGCTCCCTTCCCTGCGCCATGCGAAGGGTCGTAATTTGGATCTGTGAGCTGGTGAGCAAATGCAATTTGCTCTTCTCCATCGCTGTGTTGTCTCCGTGACCCCAGCCAGCAGGACGGCTGGTGTCCTGTCCGGGGCACTTACACAAATTGCGGGTGATTGATGAAAAATAACAATTCTCACAAGCAGCCGCGCCTTCGCCTTCCCCTCCTCCCGGCTCCACCGGGCTGCGGCGGCCCCGCGCCCCAGGGAGCGCTCCCCCCGGACGGGGCTGCGCGGGGCGCACCGGCCGCGGGAGCTGCCGGCTCCAGGAGAAAGGGTTTTTCCCGTGCCGAGGGCGAGCCGTCAGACCTCCCTTTCCCAGCCCTGATGCCACGGCAGTGGGACTTCCACGGGCGCGTGGTCGGGCTCGCATCTTCCCGAGCCGAGGGTACCCAATGGGAGGTGGGAAAGGGACCTATCCTGGAAGGAGGGGGACGGTGCCTAATTGCTACCACAGGAACAACTAGATAAGACAGACCTGGAGATGTCTGACACGTCCAACCACGCAGTCTGGAACCAACCCGCAGGTGCGGAGTGGGGAGCACCCGCCGCCCCGGCCCCTTCGACACGCAGGAGAGGCCCGACGGGTGCTGGGCCCCCTTAGGACACGGCGACACCCTCCATTTCCGAGGGTCCCCTCCGCTTACACTCCCGTTATTTCCCTGCCTCGGCCCATCTCAGCTGGGCCATGGGGCAGGAGGGAACGACGCATGTCCGGCCCCGCAGCCCAGATAGTTTCCTTGGTCCTGCTTCTCCTGCTCCACCTGGAGAGAAAATCAAACCCACGTGTAACGAACACAGATAGTTTCCTTGGTCCTGATTCTCCCGCTCCACCTGGAGAGAAAATCAAACCCACGTGTAACGAAACAGCCGTCGTTTGTTGTTACCCACCCGTGTCGGGGACAGCTCTCCCTTTTCACCGGGGCATCGCATTTCCCTTCGCACCCCTTGGCGAGGTGGGAATTTCCTTAACCCCGGGGGATCCCGGAAAAACGGTGCCCGTTGGGGGGACCGGAGAGGGGCCGCGCTGCGTTGTGGCAGCTGCCCGAGATGTGCCGACACCGGGGCCCGCTTGTTGCACTTTTATCGACAGCAACCGAGATCGATGCACGAGCCGACACCATCCTCGGCGCCGCCGTTTTCCCTCCTCTGGCTGCGCGGACGCGGACTGCGCGCCCCGTCCGTGAGCGGCCCGGTGAGGGGAAACCCGAGGAGCCCCCGCCAGCGAGGCAGCCCCCGGGCTCCCTCCCACCCCCCTGCTCCCCAGAGCTCCCCCTGCCTTCAGACTGTTTAGATTTCTCTCCAGCTTTAAAGAAAATATTTCCAGTAATCCAGATTTCTGGAAAATAACAACAGGCTGGGAGACGAAGACACAAACGCCGCTGAAGTTTATCCAGAGTTTGAACCATTTATAAACACATTTTCTTGCCTGTTTGTCAGGGCGGGCGGCAAGTGACCCCGGCCCGGCCAGGCGGCCCCTCCACGCCCTGCGATGAGGGGGCGCATCCTCCGCACTCCGCCTGCACCCCGCCCTCGTTACCTCCGTGCTGCTTTGATCCGGGAGCTCGCTCAACCCTACCGCTTGAATGATTTCTTTTTTATTATTATGACTTCTTTTTTTTGTTTTGTTTTGTTTTGTTTTTGTTTTTTTTTTGTTTTGTTTTTTTTTTTAATTGTGGAGTTCCCTCCCTGCGCGGGGGCGGAATGACTCCCGCACACACACACACCGAGCCCCGCCCGGGCCCCCACCCCCGGGCTGCCTGGCTCCCCACATCGGGGCCCGGCGCCTCGCACGCACCGAGCCCGCTGCCTTAAAAGGAGACGGGAGCCCCGGTCGGGGCCGTGCCAGAGCGGGGGGGACCGCGGCCTGAAACTCGAGCTGACACCGCAGGGGGCGGGCGGGGACGGGTCTAGGGATGCAGCAGGGCTGGGGATGGAGCGGGGACAGGGATGGAGCGGGTACGGGGCGGAGTGGCGGGGGGATCATGCAAATCCCTCTGTTTAAAAAACTTCCATTTGAGAAAGTGTGTCACATCCCGGCGCGGGCGCGTAATCCCCCGGCTAATGGCATTACCGCCGCCTCATCGCCGTCATGGGATGGGGCCGGGGGTGAGCACACAAACACATACATACACACCCCCGCTGACACGCATGACCGTGTCATGGCTTCCACGGGGAAATGTAGCTGCGGACCCCCTCGCCCTGTCGGAGCGGCCCATGCCTGGAGTCCGGCGGTCGGTGTCGGCCCTCCCCGGGTCCCCTCGGCCCTTCCACGGCCTCAGGGTCTGTGTTGGCTTTTATCGGTATTCGGGGTCCCGTTTTTTTGCCCAGATTCCCCGAGCGAAGCCGGTCCCAGGAGGGGAGAGTGCGAGAGCCAGGGCTGCCCTTCACGGTCGATTCATTTCTTAAATAAAAGAGATTATCATACAGCGTTCATTGGTAAAATAATGTTGTGAGGGCTTTCGCCCGCTTCCTCTGTGGGATTACAAGTGAGGGTTTGGGACTGTCCCGCAGGCTGAGCTGCACCGTGTTCAGCATCCCCCGGGTCCGCGCCGGAGCTTCTGAGAAACGGGATGAAAACCGCCAGAAACGGTGGTTCTGGCAGAAGGGGCAGCGGTGAGGCCGGGACAGGGAGGGGGCTGCCACAGAGCTTGGGCGAAAGGAAAGAAATCGCGGGGGGGTCCGCACCCGGCGCAACAAACGCGGCTATGGGTGGGACCGCTGTCCCCTCTCAAAATCCCCCTCTGGGCGGGGATCCTGCCTGCGCTCAGGCAGCAAAAACCCCAAAGTCGACCAGAGGGCAGGGGATGTCCCGGACTGGATCCTGCCCGCCGGTTTCTCTCCCTCCTTCCTTTTATTTTAAATTTACTTATTTTTTCAAAAATCTCCCCTGGTTTTCCATAGAAAGGGGAAGGCTCAGGGCAGCCCCAGCCCCATGGGGGTCACCCAGACCCATCCCCTCATCAGGTCAGGGGCCCTGCACCTCCAGGAACTCCTTCCTCCCTGCTTGGGGCTAGGAGGTTGACAAAATTACAGCATCAAAGGAGGGGTGAGTGAAACACCCCTGAGTCCGCAGCACTAGCAGGGGCTCCCATCTCATCCTGTCTGCTTCAGATGGGGTTTGGGAATGTGTTTGAAATCACATCTAAAGCAGGATTTGATGCTGCTATTTGCATGTCATGTGAGTTGTGGTTATGGTCTAGGTTTGACTTTTAGGATTGCAGAAAATCACCCTCTCATGTTTATAGGAGAGTGCATTTGACTGCTGAGAAAATAAAACCAGAATAAATCATGGGCACGACCATGCTTTCTTATTGCACCTGTCTGTTTGGTGGGTGTTTCATCACGAACAAATTTGACTTATACCCAGCACTGCATGGAAAGGCCAACTCTCATGGTTTTTATTTGCAATTCCTCAAAATCCCAGCATTTCTCTAAGCTGTTCTCTGCCAGAGGCTTGGAAAGGTAGAGCAGGGTTCTGCAGACAACAGACTATTCTCAAGTCTGCAAACTGTTATGGGACAATGTCCCATCAAGGCCCTGGCTCCAACACTTTGCCCAGGCACCTCTGCACTGCATTTCATTTTCTCACTGCCCAGCTTTTTCCTCACTTCTGTGTAGGTGCTGGGCTCTTACGTCAACCTCCCTGGGGATGTGGGGGCCTTGGCATGGGCATGCAGCGACCATGCTGAAACCTGTCACCCTGAAGTGCTTCCTCTCGCAGCTCCTTGCTCATGTGCACACTGCAGTGGTGGCAGATTGCTCTCCAGACATGTTTTCCATGGATACCTCAACAGAGGCAGCACCAAATAAGAAGTAAATAACGCCCCGACGCCAGGCTGCCGGCACAAAGCAAGCAATTGCCCTTGGTGCAGGTCACTAATCTCTTGACACATGGTCTTTGAGACCTGGGCCACGGGGAGGGAGGCTGAAAGAGAAGAAAAGATAGTGGGGACAATGGCAGGGCTGCCAGCCGGATAATAACCCCTCTCCCAGCTTTGTTTGGGTACCCTCAGTGCTACACTGGGATCAGTTCACCTCAGCAGAAGAAAACACACTCCTGCCTTGCAAAGGGGTCAGTGTCTGCTGCTGCTGTGGATGCCCCAAGAGGATCCCAGCTCGCTGGGCTAAGTGTGAAGCTCGAGATGCTGCAGGTATTAATAGCCCCCATTTTGTAGCCAGCAGTAATTCCCTCCTGTGTTTTCCCCTCCACGCTGAAAACAAACCCTTCACTTGATCTGTTTGTCCTCTCCAGTTGCCATCTGTCTTCCATCCTTCAAATCTCACCTTAAAAACAGTGCCTCTTGAGCAAATCCTCCCCGCCGTCCCTGCGCGCCGTCTCACCCGGTGCAGGCCTGACACTACAAGCGCTCATTGAAGTGGAGGGGATTTGAGAGCGCGCAGGACACGGCGGGATTAAGGCCACAGATTGTGCTCCCTGCTGCATGGTGCTCACAGAGCAAAGCCCCGGCCCTGCAGCTCTGCCTGGCGCCGACAGCCCCGAGCCCAGGGCTCTTCTGCTTCCTCCGCTCAGCTGCTTCTCCTTCACACCAGTGAGGTAGGGCTCAGTGTGTGGGCATCACCACCCTCCTGCCCTTCGTGCGCTGGTGGGATGGAAGGAAGCACCTGAGTCGACCTCCCCGGGTGCCTCTGGGTACCTTCCTCTGCAGATGAAAGCAGCAGAGGTCACCTCCTGAGCCCTGGCGAGGAGGTACCGGGCGTTTCGAGCGGGGGCTGCTGTTTGCACAGATGCGGTCTGCTGTCCCACCTTGCGGTGTGCCGGTGTGGGACCCACTGCACCACCCACCGGCAGCATCTGCGGGGCGGCCCCAGCCAAGCCCGTGAATCACAAGAACATCAAAGCACCGGCAGCACAAGCACTAAACAACCCTGGCAGCCGGCTCCGAGAGGACAGTGCCTGTGCAGATGTTCAGCAGCAGCTTTTCTCAATTACAAGGAGCAACAGAATTTACCAGAAAACTCAGGGAAATGAAGGGATATTGGACGATGGAGGGGCTGCAAAAGAGCCCACGGGCAAAGAGCCCACGCACCCCTTCCAGCTTCATGGGCCAGGTCAGACCAGTACATCACCACCTCCCTCCATTTTAGCACCAGTACCCCATGTTTCCTTGCAACCCTCACTGTGGGGGTCACCCGCTCCCATCAAAATCTTGGGCTCCTTGAGAACAAACCCACCTTGCAGGGCTTCATAGGGGCAGAGAAGAGCTTAGACATGACCACATCCAAGACAAACCTTAGGAGCTGGTGAGATTCCTCCTGGAAAATAAACGCACATGATTTCAAAGCCCATTGGGTGACCTATGGCAGGGTGACACATTGTGTTCTTTTCAGTTGAGTTTGGCAAGGGCAGCCCTGATCCTGCCCAGTTCCCACAGACACTGTGAACTATCAGGAGCAGGAGTCTCGTGGTCTGATCAGCCGCCTGGGTGGGACAATGGCATCACCCCCCCCACATGATGGTTGGACTTTCCCCTTTTTAAAGTAAAATGAGAAAAATTCAGTGTACCTTGAGAGGTGGCTGCAACGTGGACAGCCCTTGTGTGGGAGGAGAGGCAGTGGGACGTGCCTGGTCCCCACTGTCCATTTCCTGCCTGTCCCTCTATGGACAGAGTCAGGGGAGAGGGTGCAAGGTGGAGTGGGAAGCAGGGCAGGAGGTCAGCTCCTCACCCTGGGCTGCAGGTGCTGCCTCTGGTTTTCTGCTTGAATGAAGCCATTGGTCTGAATGTGGCTTGTAACCTTCAGCCCAAAGCAAAACTTTGCCAGAGTCTTTTCCCCAGGTTGTTCAAGGAGTAATACACTCACCCATTGTTTCCACCCAGGACTGTCAGATAGGACATACTGCAGGGCCTGGAGAAATCCTATGGGTGCTGGGCTGGTGATACTTCCTCTCTGGGGGTTCCAGAGATACTTGTGTGTTCCTCCAGAACACAGCATGGGGGTCCTGTCTCCCAGACTCTGAGATATATTTCAGTAACAACATGATTGGTTCTTCCCCCATCCTGCTTCCCATGGAGCAGACCCCCATGATCTGTCCCTTCTCACCTCCCCAGAGAAGGGTTCAGAGGGAAAGGATCCTGGGTGGGAGCAGGATTAGCACCCAGCTGGCACTGGGCAAGGCACCAGCTTTTTATTGCCATTCTATAATAATATTGTAAATACTCACTGGGAAGTAATTAATGATATCTTATAAAAGAAGCAGCACTCTGTGGTTTGAGCCAGGACCAGTTCATGACACCCATTTTAAAGAGACATTTCTTGTCTTGTTTATAGATTAGATTTTAACCTGACAACCTTTTAACATTGTATTAAATTAGAAATTAACTTTGTATGACTGCTCACCATGTAATTGACCTACTGATAGGCTGAGGGCTACAGAATATTTAAGATACCTTTCAGACACTTAAGTTCTCAAGAAAATTCAGAGCCTCCTCCTTGATCTAGAGCAGGGCTTTGCTATTAATTAATATTTATGGTTAGGTGGCAGGACTGCTTCTCACCAAGGGAGGACTGCCAGGGAGCAGCATCCCTGCTGCGCTGTGCCCTTTCTCGAGCACGTGATGAAACCCAACAGGATAGGTGGCAGGAGGCAGAGGAGACAGGAAAGGTTACAAGCCCCTAACCTTGCCCACTGTGGTGACCACCCAGTGAGGCCAGTGGTTACCCTCCTGCAGTTGCCCCAGCTAGAGCTGCTGGGAAGTGAACCCACTGGGGGTGAAGCCGCCACCTGTGAGAGAAATGGATCCTGCCGCACACTCAGAATTGTTGAGTGTCAGTAGTTCCAGCAATAGCAGGGAGCCCTCCAGGACCCGGCTCATGGGTACTTTGCCACAGGTGCAGGACTCCCTGGTGCAGGACAGGGCCGGGAGGCAGCTCTGCAGATGGAAGAACATTCCTGGTCCATGGAACACATGGGCCATATGTGGGCGGCTTACCTTGGCCTGCTGGATGACATCCATGGGCAATAACATCCAAGTCCAGTTAAGGACAGAATGGCAATGGAGGGGACAATACCAATGCCCAGGCACAGCCAGGAATGTCTCCAAGGCTGTCGAGAAACAAGGCATGTCCCATGGGCTATACCCTGTAGTGAGAAACACCAGCTCCAGTGCTGACCCCACTTGTGGATGGCATTGGAGAAGCAAGGGTGCAGTTGGATACTGCATGGGACAAGGGATGCAGTGACCCCACCATGTTCATGGTCCAGAGCTGGTGACTTCTATCCCTTCATTTTCACCAGGTTAAAGCATCTTCTGGTATAACTGAAACCTGCCCCAAACATGTGCATGAGGCAGGAGTGCTGAGGCTGCAGGCAGAGAGGGAGGCAAAAAATGAGGGTAAAGATCCAGCCAGTGCTGGGACTGGATGGTTTTACACCAGAAGAATAGTGGGGTGATGGTAGGGTGGGGAGCACTGCCTGGCTGTACCACAGCTCCTCGGCTGGGACAGGTGAGGGGTACAGCTGAAGCCTCTTGTCTCTGGTTAATTCTGTTCTCACCAGCTCTGCTCCTACAGACAGAGAGCAGGGAGCTCTGCGAGCAGGTTCATGCACTTACCAGGACAGAGACACTGTGACCACAGACAGACACTTGTCCCAGTGCCTTTTCCATATGTGAAACAGGCCAAGCAGTGGATTCAATTATTTTTTTTCCTAGCACATGTCACTAATCATTTATTGTATTAAAAAAAACCAACCCTCATCTCCACAACTTTTGTTCCCATTTTATCCAATTAAAACTCCTTAAAAAAAACCCAAACCTTTGATTTTTTCTTTTTTTCTTTTTTTTTTTTTTTTTTTCAATCACAAAGACCCCATCTCGGCTCCATTGACTCGCTAATTGTAAGCACTCAAATGGTTGGGTTTAAAGTTACACTTAGCAGCTGTGAAACATTAGGATGAAGTGATTACAACCTACTGGAGGATACCGAACATTTTTACAATATCTCAGGAGCACAAGGGAAAGACAACAGGAAATGGCGCAAACTTTCCTACCCTGCTCAGCAACAAGCCAGAGCAAACGAGTGAGAAAAGAAACCTAGAGATGCGGCACAGACAGAGTTTGGATCCTCAAAGAGTTCCTAAGGAGGCCCCGGTGAAAGCACCGTGTGTTCACCCCCATGTTTGGAGGGGCAGAGAGGAGGGGGAACCGTGTTCAGGGATTTCACAGCTGCACTTTGCAGCAAAACCCTTCTCTAGGCTCACTGCTGAGGAAGGAGGATGGGGATCTTGGCAGTGTTTTGCCCTTCATCTGCCTTCTCCCAGCCTCATCACCAGCAAACTTCATTCTTGGGCTGGCTAACAGTGCTCAGGGCAGGGCAACAAGAAGCTGGTAGAGATGGGCAGGATGGGGTTGATCAGCTTACCTTGGGCAAAGCACCAAGCTCCACTGGAGCACATCAGGGATGAGCTTCACTGGCAACACAAACGAAGCCCAAGCCCCACGTGCTCTGCGAAGCTCCAGCAAACACCAGCCCTGCTGGTTATGCCCAAGCCATGGACTGTCTCTGAGAGTCATTTTCATTTGAACTTCAAGCTGACACATTTGGAGAACCTTTTGACTTTCCATTTCTTTTCAAAGAGCAAAACATTCCCTTCCCTTGATTTAAGCATGCTACATGCATGTGTTTATTACAGAAACCAGCATAGGATAAGAAAGCAATATTTCATGTAAATTCATGAAATCTGAACTCAACTTTTAATAGAAGAGTAGAGAGAAAGAAGACTTTATGCACAGAGTGATATACAGTCTGCCCTGCTTTAAATGAAATGTTTTGCCTTTTGAACTCAGCAGGAGGCTGCTGCTTACTACTACTGGAAACAGTTTAAAAACCTGCAAGTCCGACATGTCTTTTGGGCTCTTGGAGCCTGTGGTTTATATCATGGCACAACATTCTAGCTGGGCTGCCTGTGACTGCCTGCTAGCCGCTGAGCTTGAAAACCCAGCGTTTCAGAAACTCACCTGGGTTATTTCCACAACAACAGGAGACACTTCTCTGAAATCCTGCGAAGACCATGTGCCTCTGGATGCTTTTGCTTTAAGTGGGGTCCGTGAGATTAAAAACCTGGTTGCATTAAAGTCAGGGGCAAACCTTCCTTAGGAGCAGATTCAAGACATCATTGATAAGCAGCAGCATTCTTGCCTGGTGCCTGAAAAGAGTATTGCTGCTGGGTTGAGGTGGAGGAAAAGTGCTGTTGCAGGAAAGCATGGGGTACCCCTTTGGAATGAGGGGGTTTGTGCACACACTAAAGGCAGGGGCCACTGGTGGGAGTGGGAGTGCACACTGAGCAAGGACATGCTGAACCAGACCCTATGGAGTTCTCCTTTAATCAGACCCTATAGAGTCATAGTTGCAACACACTTGGCTTTCACTGGCTCACTGAAGAGCTGGAACTCAGTGGTTATTCTGCTGGGTCATCTGTGAAAGTATCAAATTAAAGTTAAATTAGCCACCTCATAGCAGTGCTGCTTTTTTTTTTTTTTTTTTTTTTTTTTTATGTTGCTAAGCTCTAGGCTTTCTGAACAGTTTGGCTACAGGGCTATCAACAGCGGGGAATTTAGGACATTCTTTTCAATGAACCAGACTGAAAATATTTTGGTACAGCCCCAGTTTGTAAGTTTCCCCCCCACCTCCTTTTAAACAAAACATCCTGATTCAAAGGAGCTTCTTGCAGACTGGGAATTTCCACATGGCCGTATTGCAGCACTTATAAAAAGTGATTTAAAAGCCTGCCAACAACAAATACATTTCCAATGACACCACTCTGCGTTAGGCGCTATCCTGCTTCGTGTGTCCGCTATGAACCAGCAGCTGAGGAGGGAGCAGAGTGATCACCTTCCCTTGCAAGGACTTTGTCCCTTATGGCCACTCCTTGGAAAGCCTGAAAGGCAACAAGCATCACGGTGACAACACAATCCCTTCTGTATGTGTTAATCGGGATTTTGTTTGAACTTTTGGAGCTGACCTTGGCTTGAACTGTGTTAAAAATCCTGACTGGTGTGGACTGACTTGACCCTGCGGTCCCATTTGACCGCAGTGCCAGCCCTACCCTCAGCCCCTTACTTCAAGCCATTATTTTACAGACATAAAAGAAACATAGCATTACAGCAGATATAGCCAGCGGGATGGAGCTGCGAGTACTTACTTAGAGGCGAACTCCCCTCTGATTTCATCTCAAGGAAGCTTTTTTGGTGTTGCTTTTGTTTTGTTTCATTTTTTTTTTCTTAAGAAAGGACTGAAAACCAAGCAAGAAACTGAAATTATTGCTGCAGACTCTTAGTTTTTATTAGTGGTTTCCAAGCCTGAAGAGAGAGGGGGGAAAAAAATAGCTTCTGAGATCTGAGTTGTGGTGTTACAGTTAAAAACAACAAAACAATAATCAAGCTCAAGGCTGAATTTGGTATCTGGTTGGGGACAGAATAGGAAGAGGGTGGTCGGTTCAGCATCACTCAGTGCTGCTGGTTTAAGCTATAAGAGTGAGAAAAGATTTGTGGGTTTAGATAGTTTCCTTTCATTGCCATGACTCAAAGCAGCTTCTATTAAAAACAAGCAATGGGAAGGAAGTTTCATAAGCTGACAGTCCCATCTCACTCTCTGCTTCTCGACACAAGTTGGCTGAGATATAGGAATTCATGTGGTTACTATGTGTAAGCCATGACTGTTTTATCAGCAGAGTTATGCAGTGCTAGTTTTGACTATGTATGTCCAGTTGGGTATATAGGTTCAGGCTGTTACACGGGTTCTGCAAAGCTTCTCATCTGTGATCCTACAACACAAGAGAGAGAGGTGGGTGCTTCTGCTTCCAGCGTGCTTGGTCCTTTTCCCACCAAAACCACTGGGATGAAGACTACAAGAAGCTGGAGCTGGAGACAAGACACCTGAACAAGGATGGGTATTGATTTCCAGAAGTGCTAAGCAGGTACAAGGCAGAGCACCCAGGCCTCTTGTTTTTAAAAATCCTGTCCTTGTACACCGAGATGAGAAAGCAGGGAGGCAAACACAAGCTAGACTGGCTGCACAACACCCACTGATGGCTTTAATTAAAGCCCTCAAGTTAGTAAATATGCACATAGTCTGGTCCAGGAAGATATACAAGCCTCCAGTCAGCCCAGTAACACTCCATGAACATTGCCATTTAAGCAGTTTCTTGTTTAACTTAAATTTATTCAACGACACATGCATTTCTGGACAGATAGCCGAGTTCCAGTGAGCAACTGTTATAACCAAATATGAGAAATTTGTGGCTGCAGTTAGTCAATTAAGTACGTTTCTAAAATACATGACTAGAAGAAAACTGGAGCAATAGAGATAATTCTTCCAAAGAACAAAAAGAAACATTTCCATTTGTAATACTCCTGGCATTGATATCAGCAAGGAAAGAGGGCAACAAGGAGATGCAACGAGGAAGGAATAACATTATCAACCCTGTCCACAGAAAGTTCTCCAGTTTTCACTCTCTCCAGTTCATTCGCTAACGCTCGGCACTTTGCAAACAGCGAGAGCGCCTCTGAGTGACGAAGATTCCCTTCGTCTCTCAGCACAAAAAATCCAGCAGAGAACGGTTGTGAAACCATGTGCTTGGCCAAAAACGGCTTAGAAATATTTCTCCTCTACCAACCTCTTCCTGAACACAGCGAAAAAAGAAGCCGCAGAGCTATCAGGATCAAAGACGGAGTCTCTTCATATTGCACAGGAACACAAAGTCAAGATTTTGTGAGTATGTTTCAGGAAGGTTTGAGTTGTCCATATTTACCAGGGTAACCAGAACCGCTGCTGGCAGGTGACAGACACGTGGGGATTGTTTAGGCAGAGAGGTGGCTCGTTACCCCGTTTGGATCTCCCCCTGGATGCTTGGCTAAGTTAAGGGAATCCCGTGGGGAAAAGGCTGAGGGGCTGGTTCTCGTTAGTCGGGAGGGGTGATCTGTAGCCATCGAAGTTGCGTGGGATGCTGCCGCTGGTGGAACCCGAGCTGTTACTGAGCGTCTCTATGCTTCCCTCTCGCTGGAGCTCTGCAATGAGAAGAGAGAGTAGGTCCTGGTTAGTGTTTCAGAGAAACCTCAAGTGCCATCAGACCACCACTGCATTGACAAATCTGTTTACTGTACCATTACTTGTCATCCACCTTTTCTGGGGTGATTTGACGAATCACTCCAGGGGCATCCCAGCTCCTGGTACTACTTCTCTGCCAGGCTCACAGCTCAGTTGAGCTGAAGTGGAGCTGGATGAAGATGTTACACAGAGCAAACCGTTTCCCGGGGATAAGGTGGCTTACACCACATCAGAACTTCACAGTGGGGATGCTCATGGCTGAGCTGAGCAGCATGTGAAGGGTACAGTGCCAGGCAATGAAACCTCTTTTCTCCACAGCAGTGTTGCTGAGATGGTGGGGAAGGGGGAGTGGCAGCAACACCAGTTATTGGTGGTGTGTACCAGTGGTGCATAACCACTGTGATTTTCCACCTCGGGAACACCAGGGACTTTCCACAACTCTTTATCCTGCACAAATGGACACAAATAACTCTGCTTTTTCAATCCAAAGAAAAAATATCCCCTTTCCTACATGTCTGAGCTGTGTGTCAAAGCAAAAAAGCAAGCAGGCCTGAACGTGGCTCTCTCAGTCACACGCATCCAGACATCTCCCCTCAGTGACCTCCGAAAGCCTTTATTGCTCCCTAATCTTGAAACACAAGGATTTTTGTGTGTGCAGAGCATCGTTTCTAACTGTGGCCTCTCTGTGAGCCACTTGAACCCAATAGTTGACTCAGTGGCAGCGTGCAGCAGCGTCGCTGAGCAGCATCGCCCCAGCCAGCACTCAGCGGCGGCATGCAGCGGTGAGATTAGGCAGAGCCCCACGTCCACGACAGGAATCCTTTCCCAGACACGCAGTGACAGGCTACAAGAAATACTCTGGCGAGTTGCAACGTGCGGCCCTGGGTGCGACGTCTGTCGGCTGCTTCTGCGCAGCCTGCGCTGGAGGGGACGGGATGAGGAGAGGAGCTTCAGACAAACTCCTCTGCTGACAAATGGGAAAGGGGTAAAACTCTCCTGCTTGCCACGCACCACTGTGTTGTGCCTGTACAACACAAGGCACAACACCCCAGTGCCTGGTGCAGACAGGCAGCTTTCCCTGTTCCTGCAGTGGGAGTTTTGCTCAGATGGGGATGGAGAGAAGCAGCAGGAGCAGGAGGACCGGTGGCTGCTCTGCTCTCTGCTGAACTTTACTGCACCATTTGCACAACTCTCTCTCACACTGCAAAATTTAACCTTTTGTAAAGGCCATGACAGTCTTTTTCCTGCAAAGGGATTCCGAGATAAGGCTGTTTCTATCTGCAAAGTGAACAGCAAAAGCAGAAAAGTGAGTTCTTCGCTAACACAAAATGCATCCCGACCCAGCACCCTCAGCCACTGCACAGCTCCCACCTGCTGCCTGGGCAAGTCAGGGACAGCAGCCAGGATAGTGCACACCTAGCAAAGGATGGCTCGGGAATTTAATCCTTGATGGTGGAGGTGACTTGTGAGAGGAGATAATCTGCCCAGCATACATGAAAAACAAATCAGCAGGAAACCGGTCACCCTCTAAGCAGTGAAGATAATGACCTCAGCTGTATTAATCACCATTTCTGGCCAGTATTTGGTGAAGGAATGTCCATGTCTAAACCTCTTCATTTTCCTCACATCCTTACTCTCCCATGAGTTCAGGAAGTAAAAACAGTAATTTAAATCAAAAATGAGTGGCGTATCCCACACTAATACTGTGCTTATCCTGTCTGATTTGGGGCTTTTATCTCCCTCTGCACACAGCTGGCTTCAGTTAAACGTCCCACGTCAGAGCTATTGGGTGCTGGGCAGTCATCGCCCATGCTGGGCAGGCTGGGGCTCCCCCAAACAGCGCTCGGGCTGCCAAACTCCTCATGGGGCTACTTGGTTCCCTCGCTCGCTCTTTTTAAGCTATAATTGATTTTCAAGCAAATGTTGTGTTTTAAGTAACCGTAGCAAGGGAAAGAGCAAAAAAGCATTTTTTACCCCCCAGCCCCATGGCTCCTGCATGGTTCTTTCTGCCCCTTGGGCTACGGGGCCAAGTTCCTGCCTTCCAGCTCCTGCCTGTCCTTGGCCACGTTGTATCCTGCTTGTCCTTCGGTTGCTCCCGTGGTACTGCATACTCTGCTGGGATGGGATTTTGGGCAATTCAGGCTCGTAGGGTGGCTTACCTGGGGCTGTGGTATTTCTGCAGCCAGCAGCTCTTGTCACCTCTGCAGGGGACTGCCAGGGGGTGGCACTGCAGAGACTGATGCCAGCCAAGGAAAAAGCATGGACAATAAATCGGGGAGGCAGCGTGGTGGGTGCAGGACCTGGCTGGGGAGCCTGAGGTCCTGCTCCATCTTCGCATCACTGCTGCTCCCTCCCTGTCACTCCCCTTGATGCTGTCAGTCATGTAAACCCCTTCCATCAGCAACAGGGAGCGACAGAAGAGATGCAAACACTCCAAGTGAATTGGAGGGGAAGTTTTCCATCCCTCCAGCCTGCACAGAGCCCACTTCGGGCTCAGGCTAAAAAGCAGGTTTGCTCCCCCAGAAGCTGCCATCCCAAGCAAGCAGGCGGTGAGCACACACCTTCCCCGTGGCCAACGAGTCCAGGAGCTCTCAAGCAGCCCCCACATCATGAACCCGCTCACTCTGGAACTAATTACAGGGCGAGGCAGACGAACAATGTATTTTGATACCTAAGAAAGAGCCGTAAACCTCCCGAGGGCCGCGGCAGAAAGCAGAGCTGTGCTCAGGAAATTGGGCTCCTGCCCTGGCCCAGGCCTGGCTCTCAAGCGGGGCTGGGTCATGGGAGATGCTCCATTCCCTGCTACACGGTCACCAGAAGCTACCTGCACTGCATGTGTGACCCCTAGGAACCAGTCAGCACACTGTCCTACATTCTCCCAAATTATTGTTTTTTTAGCTGTTTCATTAATAATAAAAAAAATAAAATAAAAGTCTAGTGCAGACTATTACCTTTCCTCCCAGACTTCCCAGCAGACCATGGCACGGCAGAGGCACGAACACAATAACATAGATGCTGTTCCCATGGGAAGCTCAAGACAAAATCAGTAATGGCTCCATGACACGGGGTCACCCTTCCTGTTAAGGGGTAACAAACTGGGGGATGATTTGTGAGAGATTTGACACCTGGGGAGACCCAAGGAGTGCAGGAGGAACCACCAGTGTGGTGGGGTTGTTGGGTATCAGAAGAAGCACATCCCTACAGACAGGCAGTGCAGGCAGCACTGCCCTCCCAGTGCCCCAGGTTGGAGCAGTCGAGCCCTGCACCACAGCTGGAAGGAGGTGAAACACTTCCCAGACCTGAATAAAATGTGTCACATAACCAGTCAGACCACCAATACCCTCCATGCTGGGAACGTGCTTGCTGAAAAACACAAAATAAAAGCAAAAATCTCCAGTATCCCCCCATGGCAAGATGGGGGAAAGCAGCAGGAGAGCCTGGGTCAAGGCTCAGCACGGCAGAGCAGGACACGGCTGCCCAGCAAGGGAGATTTCGTTTACTTCGGTGGAGTTGCGCCAGGAATGGACTTGGCCCCAGCATGTCTGAGGGTTATTGTATCTGCATTCCCCCATGCATATACTGTCGAGATGTATTAACTTCCTTAAATGTACCAGTAAAACAACCTCTTATGATACACTTTAATGAACTTGTACGGTAGCCAACAAATTGTGCATCATATAAAACCCACTCGGCCTTATAGACTCTCTGGCTATTTTGTAATAACTGCAATTTGCTTCTGCTGAAGCAAGATAACCAGGGTTGAGAAGTCAGGCTTTGCAGAAACCTAAATATTTGATCTGGGGGGGAGTGGATGGGAGAAGGAAGAAAGGGGCCTCTGGGAGCTGTTTATGGGGTCAAAATAACATGAGACCTGCTCTTCTCGTAGCATTTCCACCATCAAGGAAATGAAATACTGTGAGAAGACCAGCACTTGCATTATTTTGGCCCCGTAAATGGCTCCCTGAGGCTTTCAGAAGCCCGTGAAAAACAAACACAAACACAAATAAATGCTAATACTGGAAATGTAAATACTAAAACCTGCCCATGTCCCCGGAGGAAACGACTCACAAAGTCCTGACTGCCCTAAAAACAAAATAAAACCAAAAAATAGACAGGAAAAAAAAAAAGACGAAGGAGCGGGAACATCTGCTGAAACCATGAGGAGAAAGTCACTTCAGGGGAGCTGGGAACAGCCCCGCCTGCACTTTGACGGTAACAGTAATGGGCACCGCTGGCATCACCCAGGGTCCCAGAATAACAGGGATTTTCAGGGCACACACGTTTTCCGCTGTGGTGAAGGCGGCAGCGCTAAATATCCTCGCTGCTGCCAGTGTGGCCATCGAGAGCCGGGGAGGGGAGATGGCACGGCCAGTGGGCAGAGTCCCCAGTTCACCCTGGGGACAATTGTCCCCCTCCCGTGGCCCTGTAGCATCCAGCATGCTCAGGGGCTGTGGGAACAGTGATGCCACTTGGAGAGCAAGGGGGTGTTAAAGGTGTTGCGAAGCAAATGCTGGCTGCTTTCTGCTCTCCTGCGGACTGGCACCAGAGCTGCCTTCCTGTAGCCCTGCATGACAAACTGACAATAAAATCTCCCAGGAAGAATTTCTCCCTGCAAATATTTCCAACCACCATGCTGCAGCCTGATGGTCCTGTCCCTTGTTCTGCCATCCAAGCTACCCTCTGCTCTCCCCAAGCTGGCTGCCAAGGTGATGAGGAGGAAGAGATGGTCTGAGGACAGCCCAGGGTCCTCAGCTCAGGGGAGTAGTGCCATGCTCTATTCAGCCAGGTGGATGCAACCTCAGTTCCAGAAAGCTCCAGGAACTGTCAAAGGACCCCATCAAATCTAGGAAGGTACAAAGTCCTGCCAAGCTTAAATGTGAAACCATTTTATAGGGCGCATTAATTCAATGCCTGAAGAAAATCTATATAGCCCTCTTTTACCCGGAACACTCATAAATTATGCTGCCTTTCTTATTCATGCTCTCTCTGTAGTGGTCCACTTGAAGCTGTGATATCTCCTTTATGTCTACTCAAAAAATCTCATCTCCAGTGCATTTTTTCTTCTAATGTTTTTTTTTTTTTTTTTCCTTTTCTCTCTGTTTGCTTTCCCATGTTAAGCACAGTTTTAAAATATCCTCCAAAATCATTTGCTGGAAGAGCCGCTGACCCTTTCCTCTT
Organism: Corythornis vintsioides; assembly: GCA_025447755.1. Classification (NCBI taxonomy): domain Eukaryota; kingdom Metazoa; phylum Chordata; class Aves; order Coraciiformes; family Alcedinidae; genus Corythornis; species Corythornis vintsioides. The sequence goes on along the minus strand of JAOEGS010021033.1, from coordinate 44,015 downwards.
ACCTAGTGAGGGCTGCCCAGGCTCCCGCGCAGCCTGGCGGAGCCACAGCCGGGATAAATGATACAATGACAGCAGCCTGATGTGTCAGGGCAGCGGGGAAGCGGCAGCAACTCTGAATACAAGAATTATTCTTCATCATCTCAAACTGTCACAACACATTACCCTCAAAGCCGCAGCTCGCTGAAGGAGTGACCCTGGACTGAATGGGAGAGTGCTCGGGGAAAGAACTAATTGTAGCCTCTTTTCACACGTCAGTCACTTTTCACAGCACCAAGCCTTTCAAGCTCAACTAATGTCAAGTTCCCTTTTCCTTTTGCTGGGCTGAGTATTTCTGATTTTTAAGGATGGCATTTTTAAAGGAACAAGGTCTCTGGTGAGGGATGAGGCCAAAGAGGGGAGGGAAGGAAGCGTCGGAGTGAGCATGCATCAGAAAGTCCATCAGACGCCTGAAGACTTGTTAGGAATTAGACAATTAACAAGTAGGAATGCAGGAAGTGGGGTAATGGCCAGCAGGGCTTGAATCTCCTTGATTTCATTTCTGTCATTCACGGCGATTGTTGCGGGGAGCGCTTTGGGCTCCGCCGTGCGCCAAGGGGGCCGCGAGCGCGGGAACCTGCTCTGCCCCTTCCCCGACAGCAGGATGCGAGACGGGCACTTTCCAGCAGCAGGGAGGGGAGACAAGGTGCTGCTCACTAAAACCACCTCTCCTCGGCCACACGCAGTTTGTGAACGAATGGCTAAAAGGCTAAAATTAGAGCTTAATTTAAAAATCAAAGATAATTTCCTTCATGCGGAGGAGAAGAGAGAAGACTCCCTGTGGACAGAGCTCTCGGAACAGCAGCCCACTCTGCGCTCTGGGCAGGCAAACCTAAGGGCCCTTCATACCTTCTTCTCTTTAACCAAAACCCTAAACTATTCTGTGGCAAGGACTATTTTTCACCCCCCTTTACATTTGCACAATGCCTATCACTGGGGACTTGCTGAGCTGACTAGGGCTTCTGAGTGTTACTTATTAACTGTAATGAATAATAATTATGTAGCTTCTGCCATCTGGATTCTCATTCAAAAGGATCCTATATAAAGCAAACGCTAAAAGGCAATTTGTATTAACACAATGGAAGTCTTGAGGATCTCTTAAACTGTTTGTAATTTACCCAACACTCCCCAGTGAATGGATTAGTTAAACATTTTTATTTTACTGATTGCTGCTGAAGGGAGCAGGACATGCTCCCTCGGAGCAGCTCACACTGGCCCCCAACACGCAGCTTCCTCCCCCCTGTATGCTGACACGCACTTTCACACGTAAGTTCCACATCTTGCAGTGTTTAGACAACATCCCAAACTCAGCTGGACACTTTTGGCTCTATTTCTGCACGAACACTACTATGAACATCATAACCGGTCCCCATGGGAGCCGGTGCCACTTCTGAGGATGGGCACAGCACAGCCCAAGGCAAAGAAGGGCTCCAAAGCTGATGTGAGGTCAGAAATCAAACCGGGGTGCAGAAATATCACCCCAAACACAAAGGCTCAGAAATGGCACTACTGTTACCACATTGGGTATTCCCTTATTGTGATGATTTTTTTTTTTTTTTTTTTATGAAATGCAATTATGCTAACAAGGGAGCTCTAATTATAATCCATCTCCACCACCCTTGGCGGCTGCTCCAAGGCGAGGACCTGCGGAGCTGGCTCCAGCCCTGCTGGCGGCTGTGGCTCTGCGCAGGGACCTGCTGGCGGCGAGGGCACGAGGGGCACCGCTCCCCCTCAGGAACCTCCACTTTTGGGTACTCAAGATAAGCAAAAAATTGTTAATATTAAATGGTAGCAAAATGAAAGCACTGAGTACTCACTGAAGCTCTTAATTTTCCAAGCTCCTTTTAGTTTGAGATGGCTGAATTTCTGGGGCAAATGTATTTTTACGTTGCTCCTTCCCAAAGGGATCACAGACAGAAAGTCAGCTCGCAGCTTTCTACACTGCTACAATGTTTACAAGTTTGTGTGATTATGACAATATTTAAAAGACAGTTAAACCTGCTGTCTGACCCAGATCCTGTGCCCTGCTCCTGCAGAAGCCATTCACCTGTGCCAGTTCCCCCCACACTCCAGCAGCCAGCACAGGCAGCAGAAGCATTTCCTGTGATGCTTTGGATGGTCATGATTGACCTGCTCGTAAGAAATGCTGCTTTTTCCTGTTTTTAAGCCATCAGTTTGAGAAAAGAGATTTTAAATTCCACTAAAAAGAGGAAATCATGGCATTTGAATACTAAAAATCAATTCCTGCATTAAAACCATTTCATCCGCCTGCAACCTGAAATATGTTGAGACACCACAAAAGAACATTAAATTTGCATTAAATTTGCAAAGTAAAAAAGATGCTGCCTGAACAACTTCTCTGAAATCAGAATTCAGTGGCCTATGTAAAATATTAGTAACTGTCAAACTCCCTTACAATAACTCTAACACTGAATCCACAGAGTTCATTAATGCCGTGCACTTGGAGATGAAACCTGGCATGTTGGAAAGAAGGTGGCAGGAGCCAGCAAGGTGATGAGGAGGTACAGGAGGCAGGAGAGAACCAGGGGAATGAAGACTGAGACTTCTGAACATCAGAGCCCCTCTGAGGCCGCAGATTTCATTTTGCATGCCTTATTTCAAGGAGAAGATGCCAAACAACTCACACTTACGAAATGAGGAGGACATCTGAACTTACATAAATGTCTGGGTTTACTTCAGGCACGAAAAGATTGTGGAGATATGGACAAAACATTTTCATGCATGAACTTCTAAAGAATTTTGTCTACAAGAAAAAAAACAAAAACCGGAAGAAGAAAAAAGCAGCTTGTGTTTTACCTTTAAAAAGAGAAACCAAATAGATCCTTACAAGTCCATGGAATAGGAGATCCAAGACTTTGGCATCTTGCCAGACTTGACTCTGAGCATTTTATGGAAGGTTAAAAGTGCACTACATAAAGGACCAGCATTTAGAGGAGGAATATTCCTCATGATAGGCACTTTCACAGTGACTACAGTGCTTTTAAAATATAATCTCAAGTTTCCTAGAGCTGTATATTTTTGTAAAGAGTTTTAGGATACTTTCCTACATAAACGGCACTTCAGAAGGATGAGTTACTGATTTTAGTCAACATGTGAAATTTCAAATGCTAGAACAGTCAAATGCTTATAGAAAACAATTTCTGTAGCCTATCCACATCCCTGTGCAAGCCCATCCTCAAGCCTGTGACTCCTTGTGCAAGATTTCTCAAAGATTTTTTAGAATGAATCTGCAGATACAGTTGATTTGGTTTAAAGGAATTCCCCCCTACTCCATCTTGAAAGTTTCAATATGTTGCTTCTATAAATCCTATAATGCACCTTATATGTAATACTCACTTTCCTGGGCAAGCCAAGTCTGTAGACAAGTTTTTTAATATATTTAAGTAGAATTATCTTGTAACTTCAGTTACGCAAGCAGCACATCTTTGTATATTAGACCAAAAGCATCTGCAGAGAAAACACTGTATTAAAATTCCTGGGTCTGGCCTCTCATTCCCAGGGTTACGGGAGTGTCTCGGATTGCTCAACAGTGACCCTCTAACTCCACAAATGAAAAGACAAATTCTATATAATCTGCATGTTCATGACACCTACCAGCTCTGTGTTTTACACTCTCCGGAATCTTTGGAGCTTGCTCTAAAGTTTTGGAGGCAATTCTCCTATTCCTGAAACCATCACACTTCTATCCAGAGCAGGTCTGGACTCTACATGTGCATCTAAGCATTCCACTTTCCACCAGGGCTGGAGACACTTGAGATCTTGGGGTGGGGGATCCTGTCTCAAAGGTAGCTGCAACAAAGCCACAGTGCAGGAGGTGACAACCAGGAAAACTTAGGGAGTACAGGGGGTCCCTCCTTCTCTCCTGGGCTTGGTCAAACAGTCCCAGCTAAAAAAAAAAAAAACTGAGTAAGAAAAAGCTGCCTGAAGATCAAAACCACAAATCTGGCAATTACTTCAGGGTCTGGGCAGCCCATCACTGATACAATGAATGGAGGAGTTCAGACATGGCTGACCCTCCAAGCTCTAGCAGTTTCCTTCACATCTAAGATCTGTTTTTGTCCCCTCTTGTGATGCTGCCTTGGTTATTGGGCCTCCTTAATAACCCTGGGTTAGGAAGACAAGGCAACCCCAGAGAACAACAACTGTGGTCGGAGTGAGCATCTCGCATGTGTGCTTCTGACACGAATGTACTGCTGGGTTCATTTTAAAAGTATAATATTACAAAGCAAAGTAATTCTGGCACGACTTCTAGTACTTCTGACAAGAAGTGGCCTTTTGGGCCAGTGAAGAAAGCTACTGAGAGGCTCTGGGCTGTCTCCCCAGTGCAGATTGATGCTGAGGAGGAAGCTGGACTGGAATTTGGGTTTGATTCAAAGGAAAAGTTAAAAGTTTGGGGAGAGCAGATGCTCAGCTGGTCCAAATCAGAAGAGTTTCGTTGATGAAATGATGTCACCGTGGACTCAGCCTTGTCTGCTTGTCTAAATGGTTCAAGGCTCTTGAGGCAGAAAAGCTCAGGTGGAGATTCAAGGAGCAGAGGTCTCTTCCTTTCATTTTGCCGGCACTAGTCCTAGTGTCTCTGAGGAGCTCCAAACCCATACAAATAATTCTACTCCCAAACACAACTTATTTGGTCTATTCAGTCAATTATTTTACAGATAATGTTGCTGCTTCAAGCAGCCCAATTTTCTAAACACAGAGCTAATTTTACGAAGCACTTAAAGCTTGCAGTAGTATCCTGAAAATCACATCTCTACCTAGATTGAGTATTAACCGAGCCTGGAAAAACAACAGGCCAACCTTGTGGGCTCGCTCTCTTGCAGGACTGCTTGAGGCTTTTAATACACTCTCTCATTTATGTAGCTCCAAATTCTGATCTTAGACATAAATATGAAAAAGCCTTGATAAAAATGACAACCAAAACTGAATTCGGCCGTTTGCTAATGGGGTTGTTCAACCCAGCAGTTTGCATTTGTTATCATCAAACCATAAGGCATCTGAAAAAAAGTAAATTCAATGTTTTCACTTTTTAAAAGCTGTATTCTGAAAATTGTTCCAAGTGCTGACTCTAACATACTTTGCTGCCTTGTTAGTTACGCTCCTACAAGCGCCGTCAAATGTGCGAACGAGCCGCGGCCTGCGGAGGAGCGCGTGGTGGAGGATAACTCTTGTGTGAAATCTAAAAGACCTAATGGCAAACCAAGGCATTCCTCTGGCCACATCCCACATAAAAGGCAATTTAAATCACCTCAAACCATGCAGATTCTGCTTTGTACTTGGGCATCTGGCAAGGAAGTTAATATAACAACCTGCTTTTCATGTTGTGCTCTTCTGTAGATTTTTTGCTCATATTTTAGTGGGTGACCAGCCACGCTTCCAACAGATAAACCAAAAAGACAACACAATTGTCCCTGTACAATTCACCTATCCATTGCTGCCTCTGTAGCTGCAGGGGTAGGAAAGCTGCTGGGTTAATCTGTATTTCTATTAATGCTTCCAAATGCCATTTCCACCCAACAGCCTGGCCTCAGAGATGCGATGCCCCACAGGAATAGCTGCTCAGCATGGCATGTGGGAATAGATGGGAGATGTTGTCCATGGGAATGTGGGGCTCTGCCTCAGAAGAAAATCAGCAACACTCGTGAGCATCCCTCTGCAGCACACGGCATGGTGCTGGCTCCATCTGCTTAAGGAACCACCACCATTTCCATCCTGCTCACCTCAACCAGGCTTTTACACATGCTCATCACTCTCAGCCACCCATGGCTCCTAGGTCCCGTGTCTCACTGCCAAGACAGAGCGGAGCAGGTCCTGGCTTCTGACCCTGCCTCTGGTCTTCCCAGACAAACATCTTTGGAAACGGTTGGAGAAGTGATACTGACCCTGTGTCTTTCACAACACCATCAGATTTTGATGTAAACACAGAGTTCATGTGTTGGGCAGATACCGTGAAAGTCACTGACCAAGGAAATACCAAATAAATACCAAATAAATAACAAAAGATGGTATTTTAGCTGTGGGGGTCTTCTTGGAAAATTGAATAAAATGCCTCTCATAGAAGAAGGCAGTAAACTGTTTATGTCCTGGAAGAAGCATTTTACAGGGTGGGTGGCTTCCTGGTGTGTCAGGAGGTGACACATCACTAGCCAGGATAAGGCATTCCCAAATTCCATCTCTTTCCACAACAGCAAATGGGTGCTTAAAAAATTAATCTGCTTACCACTTATTTCTGTCTGCATGGGACAGACCATGGGGAAGCTGCATGGAGAAATCTCAGAGGTTCTTGCTAATGTCTGAGGAGCACAGAGCAAAGACTAAGAGGCATCTAGCAACAAAGCACCGCTTCCTTCTCTAAAGCAACAGGAATGAAACACTGAATATAAACACCACAAATGGGGAAAAAGCTATTTACATTTTTTTTTGGAAGTGTCACTCTTTTTCTAAATTAGCTCATGCATTACCAAGCATGTAACTACTGATGATGTAATTTAAGAGGGCACCTCCAGATACACAGAAAAAAAGCAGCTGCTCTGTTATCTTTTTTATCTTTATGTTTTGCCTCAAAATCTTTTTCATTCTCTCTGAACACACGACTCTGACACAGCACTATTTTTACAGAAAGAAAACATCTTTAGAGGTTTCAACTACATCCATGAACCGCAGGAATGAGGGTCCTGAACACCCTCCACTTCTGCTGGGCCAGCAGCACAGAGGGTTTCTCCATTTGCCAAACACTTCCAACCAATTGGGTCATTTTTTTTTTTTTTTTTGGTCAGCCGACTGTGCACACAATATTGAGCAATAATAAACAGAGGAGGATGAAAACTCCTGCAGCTTGAGAAGTGAGCTCAGGATATGATTCCTCCTCACCGGATGCCTGGAAGATGTCACTGAAATTCTCTCTCCCTTAGTGCAACCCGCGTGGAGCCAGTATGAACTCCCAGCAAAGTGCTTAAAAACCCATTATTTATAATAACTGTTAAATGATGAGACATTGTTTACCCAGATCGCAAGATAAATTCTCACTTACAGAATGCTTGCCTGACCGTCCTGAACGTCATCTGGTTTTTATTTAAATGCAAAATGTAATTAGGTTCCCAATAACACAGCAGAAGAATTCAATAAGATAGGGCTTTTCACTTACAGTTTAATATTAACATTTTCCCATAAATGTTAATGAATAAAAGTCTACTGTTTTATATATTATCCATGGTGGGGAGACAGTAGGCAAGGAATGGAAGGAAAGCTAATCTTTTCATACCATAAGTTATGATATATACCTCATGGAGAACTAACTGTTCCCAGCATTGCTGTGGACCTGGCCACAACCTGGGCAGCCATAGATGTGCTCCAAGGAGTCACCATCTCCATCGATCCTTCCCTAGCCAAAATCCCTTGGGTTTTTAAAAATCCTTTTCCCCTGCCCTCTCTTCCCCCATCCCATTTTTTGCCTGACCATCTCCACTACACACTACGAGCACCAGATAGCGAACAACATCACTGTTAAATAAGGATATGGCCCCAAGCCCTGATATTCTCAGACTCCACCAGGGATAGCGAGGCCAGATTATCTGAAAAATCAGGTTACTATTTGTCTGATATTCTGTTAGAGAAACGTGCAGGGGTGATGAGAGGTGATGGCAGGACTGCAGACTACAGGATGACGATAGGAAATGATACGGTATCTGAAAGGGTGGGAGAAAGCCCTTGGCGCTGGTTGAGGATGCACTTTGGGAGTCCAGCAAAGGACCTGTGCCTCCTGATGTCAAAGTCTAAGGAGCAGATACCGTGGTGGAAGAAGGGCCTCTGTAGTCAAGAGGACTGAAAACTGCAGGGCTAGAGGGTTGGCTCACACAAGAATATTTTAATTGTTTTAGCTTCTGACCTTCCATTTATTGCTGGGGGTTTTTCTGTGTTAATGCCTATTTTGCTGTTCGGTGACTCACTTCAGCCTATCTCTCTAATAAGAAGCGTTTGTTTAACAGTTTGACTGCTTAAAAATTTATTGCATAAATGGCTTTCATTCTACAGCCTCTTCTCCTGTCTCCCTCTGCGAGGGCAATGCCTGGCTTACAAGAGCTTTGCAAGGACTCGGCCATTGGCCTTTCACAGTGCAGGGAACAGCAGATGTCCTCCCTGCCAATTGCCCTCCCATAGATTTCAGATAACCAAAAGCTTATGCTTTGGTTTGCAAGATGTGCAGGAGATGTGAAGGAAGCAGAACTGGGAGGAGCATCAGCCTTATGATGCCCAGTGGCAGGACCGGGGGGGTGGGAGCAGGGTGCCCAGCTGGCCTCATGCCCTCCCTGTGCCTCGTCCCCAGTGTGAGGGTCCAGGAGCCACGTCAAGCTGTATGGGGACATCAGGGTGCACTGGCCTGATGATCAGGTGGCAAAGACAGAGCAGACACCAAGGGGCACAAAAGCAGCAGCAGAGCTGAGCAGAGACTTGTGCCTTCCCCCAGCCAAGCCAGGCTTTAGGAGGCAGTGCCAGCCAATGCTGCACAAACCTAAAATCAATCCTATAAAAATCAACCACATTCCCAAAGGCTCTCTGGGGCTGCTGGGCTTGGGAGGAGGGAGAGAAACCGTCTTGTCTTTATTCTGCCACCACCTCAGCAGCTGCAATGAATTTTGGCTCATAAAACAGCTGTAAAAATACTAGTCCTGGTTCAAATGCTGGGAGACAAGGGTTCTCATACTTACTAAGAGAGATTAGCTTGCCACAAGTTGTATTCTACGTAAAAATACCATGCAAAGACTCCTAAAAAGAATAACAAGGTAATTATAGAAACTAGAGATGGAAAAATCCTGTAGTCTCCCAGTCTCCTGCACCCTGCTCAGTGTGGGACAGGCTTCAGAACTTGGATTTTTAAAGGGAAGATTTAATAAACACTGAGAAATGTTTCTAAATATTTAGAAACCCCAAAATAACAGATTTCCAAGCCAAGCTGTACAAACAAAAAATGAATTTATAAATCTGCTAAAAATCATCAGCTTTTGCATGCACCAAAATCAATTTCTTTGAATAGCAAGCATCACCTCATGGACACAATGCTACGAACAGAGCCATGAGGATGCTCAGCCCTTTGCAGAATCAGGCCCAAGCAGGTACCTACCGTGGCTTTCCTCCTGTTCCCCTTGCACCTACAGCAGAAGCCTCAGTGATGCAAAAAGCTTAATGCTTTAGTAGGTAATCAGCAAACCAGTCAGATGTGAGCAAAGCCAAGCTAGACAGAACAGAGCTTTACATTCTCCTGCGAAACACCGGAGTAGTGCAGTAGGAAAATTAATTTGCTTAATTATTAGGAAGAAAAACCACAAACCAAAGCAAAGCAAACCAAAACCCAACACAGTAACAAATCTCTGAGGAGAAAGAGAATAGTTTCTCTGTCAACTACTTTGAGACAAAGCCATGGAAGAAAAATGTCCGGTTCCAATAATGTCATAACCCGATTACAGCCTGCACAGAAGAGCTAAAACACGTGCAGAACAATGAGTAAGAAATTAAGTTTTAAATTGAGTGCTGGCCCTATCTTGTGTCACTTCTTCATATTGTACCAGAAAGGACACTGCTGAGCTCATTTCATATACAGCAGCGTGAGATGCCTGGATGCAGACATCATTGAGTCATCTCTTATATGTTTCTCCCCATTTCTTCCTCCGGGAGGAATGACAAATCTAGAAATGTGGCTGCACTTTGTTTTATTATGATATTGATTTTTCTGCAAAGGGAAAGTGCATTTATCCCCCAGGTCTGTGTGCTGGCAAGAAAGGGTTAACAAAATGTTTATCACAAAGCTGGCTTCAGAGTTGAAAGTAATGTGATCAGTAATGAATTTTGTGTTACATTAGGTTGTATAAATGGACAGACAAGCGCAGACAACAAGTGGCCAGGAGTCGGGGCTAATCTAATGATGTAAAAATAGAGACAGCACCAATTATACTTGGGGCCAGCTCAGAGCTCCTGCAGGGACTGCAAATGAATAGGTACAAATCAAATTACTGACTAATAGACGCACTACAAGAGAGGGCAGTCAATGCTAAATACATTAGGGCCTTGTGACCTCTCTGCTCTGAACAGCAGAATCCTAAATTTGACTTTAAAAAAAAATCAAAAAAAAAATCAAAGAAACTCTTGTTCATTTAAGGAGAGAAACAGAACAATGTTATTTGTGAAATGATTTGAGACACTTAGATATTTTTCGTTTTGTTCCCCTATGACCAGGTTATGTAAGTAAACCTTTGAAAGCTGACAGAGGGTTAGATTTTAGAACAAGGAGAAATATTCTTTGTGCAAAAGTTAAGACCTGATAACAATACAGTTATGTTACATACCAAAACATTTCAAAGCCATGTGCCTCTTTGTGGTGATGTTTTTTACTGCTACTTCACCGGCTGTGTCTGTATCAAAAATAAAATATTTCTTAAAAAATGCCTTGATTTAATAATAAGAGAAAGAAAAGGAATCTCCCCACACCACAGTTGATAAAAAGTAAATGCAGTTGACCAGCTTGTTATCAAAAGGCAGAAAGTCAGAGTTGTCCTGTGGTATCATGCTCCCTTTAGAAAGAGCAGCAAATTTTTGTCTACAAACAGCAAGGAACTTCACACCAGAAACATCTGTGGTATCAGCATTCACTCCCCCCTCCCCGCCCCCTTAAACAACGTACAACCTGCAAGAGATTCCACTAAAAACTCCCTGGGGCTGGTGATGAGGCAGATTTGGAAACCTGGGAAATGTCTGGGAATTAAAAATGCCCTTGTTTGCCCTGGCAGGGCTGTGGGAAGGGGCTGCTCCAGGGACAGCACCCTGAGCAGGAGGGATCAAGAAGCCCTTGTTGAAGTGCCCGATGTCCTTCATGGGGCAGCTGTGCTGGGGCTGTGTGTGGCATGTGAAAAACAACTAATAAAACCATGTTAAAATGTATGCAATGCAAATGCTGCTTTTCTTATCATTCAACACTTCCAAAATGATGGCTCCTAACAAGCCCTGAATTTTCCTGTCTTTTAAAAGAGGCTCATCCAAATAAACCTTTTGTAGGAAGAACTGCATCGAGCTCTTAGATTTATTTGAGGGGTAATTTAATCTCTGACCCTGGGATGAATATTCTGGAAGTTCAAAGGCTGCTTTTAGCATCAATGTTATTTGATATGCCCATGTGTTTACTGCTCAAGCTGATTTTGCATTGAACCCATGCAGAAATCTCTGTGCAGAAACACGCTTCAGAGGGAAAATCAATTGTTCTGTGTTCCAACATCCCACATCCAAGTTAGGATTAAGGCCACCTGAGGAGAGAGAAGGGAAAAACTGCTTTGGAAAAACTAAGAGGAAGGAAGGAAGGTGGGAGGGAGGAAGGAAGAAAGGAAGGGAGGGAGGGCTAATCCCATTCCTAAAACTACATGTACAGGTGCATCTCTGTCCAGGTGGCTGCTCATCTCTGAACACGTCTTGTGACCATAGACACGTTCTCTTTCAGATGAAACCCAGGAAGGATGCTCCTTGAAGGGGAGCAGAGGGCAGTGGCTCACTCTCCTCCCTCCAGCTGAGGAGCATCCTCTACCTCAGCCAGGCACGCCATGAAGTGTGACTGCAGTTCTCCAAACCACAAACTGCACATCAAGACTTCAGAAATGTCCCCCTTCAAAGCTCAGAGGGGTGAAGCCCCAAGTTAGGCTCAGGCTGATGTAACCACATGGCTTTGGCTCAGGGACCAGGATCCCAACTGCACTGAGCACCAGTCCTGGGTTTCGTGTGGGCTATTTCCTAACAGCACACCTAATTAGCTCCACTTACTTACATCCCATTAATCAGGTTAAAGAGTTTGCTTCAACATATGAGCTTCCTTCACTGCTTTATGAGTTTGTCCATGAAATTTGGAAGGAATCCAGTTAATTTCTTCCAAGGGCCTGGCACAGGACATTTGCACCTCACCACTGACCACTGTGCCACTGACTTTCAACAGATGGTAGCTGACAGACTTGGGGAATTTTGGAAGAAAATGAGCCATCCTTTTTTTTTTTTTTACTGAAACTTTATAATGGGCTTTAAACACTTTGCTTTAAATTCTTCAAACCTTGTGGGTTGCAGTGACCATGATGGTGCCACAATGCCACAATCCACACTCACATCCTTCCCTGGTCAGACCTACAGGGCTGGTTCTGAGATATAAAATTTGGGGAGCAAGTTCCTTTTTAATCCTGAGACAGGAGAGACAAAAATATAATTTTGCTCCATAAACTGCAGTGTAAGCTGATCCATCACAGGGTACTGGATTTCATATCAAATTAGAAACAAAAAGCATGTCTACAAAAAACAAGTCTACTCCTCTACATCCACAGAACAGCTCCACCACGTGTAAAGCGCTGAAGCAATGTGGATTTGGGTACACTTTGTCAAAATAAATTAGATATGAATGTAAGTACCACAATCAGACAGCCAAACAAATTGTAACAGAGAGGACACAGCAAACAGGCACAGGCTGGAACCACACACTGCAAACACAGTTAAGCCCCATCCTGCATCTCCACAGATGCCTGGCAGTGGCAGAAAAACCAGGGATTGTGACAGTGGCAGCAGCACATTTATCTCTAATGGAAATTTGCAGTTTTGCCTATCCTGACAAAATAACCTAAGCAGTGACGAATGCTTATTTCACATATTTCTAATTCTCTGTTAGAAACCTGTCTGTTGTGTTAGTCTCCTGAAGAACAATTTGACCCTCCTGCACTGTCCTAGGTGCTTTACAGTAATAAACCTTAGAAAATGCAGAGAATGGGTTTGGATTTGGTAAATGCTGTGGAAGTCAAGCCTGAAGCTGTGCCTAAGTTTAACATCCAGCTAAACCTTTCACCCAGGTCAATGGAGGGAGGAGAAGCTGGGATGAACCTCCCAGAGTAGAGAACACCTCTCCTCCTGGTGCTGCACTGCTTCATGCTGCTATCCTGGAGACAGTAACTTTCTGGGACCAACTTACAGATCTGCTGTTTTTTCTTCAGGTCAGCCTACATCTTGTGGATGTGATTGGGGGCCTAGTGAATCTGGGTCTTTGGGATGTACACAGACCATGGAAGAACCCATATCAGCATCCTGCTGCATATGCTGTCCTCAGCCTGGAGAGAACAGGCAGAAAGCACAAGGGGAATCTGTCTGCTGGGCTTCAGCACACAGCTCCTGTGGCACAGAATCAGGGCCCAGCCACAGAAATCTTTTTCCACAGGCAAATGTCAGAAAACATCCTGTTGCTCAGACTGTAAAGGCTTCGTCTTCTATTATAGCCTGATTTTCAATATTATGCCCAGAAATGATCAAAATGCATTTCAAACCTTTAGAAATGTACTTGTTGAAGAAGTACATAAATCAGAATGTTTTACTTATTACAGTACTTTTGGAGAGAAAGATTTCTAGCCTGGGCTGGCAATTTCTGCATGTCCAGTTTGAGTGGAATATTGTCAGAGATATCTGTCTCCTGGAAGCACAGTCTCATAAATCACAACGAATAAATAAATAACTTTTTTTTTTTTTCTGAGAATGCAAAGTGAGGCTCAGAAACTATACTGAAAATATAAATATTGTAGCTGCTTGAAAATTAAGCTCTGCAAGCAAAAGGGGTCACTGACCAGCAACATTTTGTGAGTAGACCTTTTTTTTTTCAGTGAGAGTTTGACAGAAACTGAAACAGCAAAACCATCTTTTTGCATCTTTGCCAATTTACGCCTTCTTTGGAATTAAATGTGTATCTAGGCTGACAGCTTATGTACAGCAGACTCCACTTAAGATAGACATGGGTCATCTGGATAATTGGACAACAAGGAGAAAAGCTGGTTTCCCAATCAAGTCAACTAGCTGGATGACTGGAGTTATCATTTAGGTCACAAGGAAAGTAGACTTTTTGGGGGTCATTTTCCAGACCTGGTTCTTCTCCCACCCACTGTCCGACAGGCCCTGGCAAGTAGTCAGGGGCAGAGGTGGAAAAGACCCATCAGGCCATGTAATTCCTCTGCCTTGCAAATGCCAGATTAGCATCCTCAAGTTTGATGGTTTTATCATCCTCCAGTTTGATGGTTTTATCATCCTCCAGTTTGATGTTTCCTGTATAACCAATCTTTGGGTCATTTCTGCCCCTGCCAGCAGCCAGGACCACCAAACTGGTGAGGCATTGCCAAGCCTACTTTGCAATGCAAGGGGGTCAGTAAGAAACAAAGACAATGTGAATATCTCCTCCCCGAAGTGGTCTGTGCACCACGGGCATGCGTTTCTTCCACGCTACTGTAGCATATCAGCCCTGATTACTATATAAATCTACGTGTCAGCTATGTCCTAACAGTTAAGGCATTAAAAGAATCTATTTATCTCTTGCCATTTAAGTGCATGTCAGGACCAGTTGAGCACTTGATAAAAGTCTCACTGTCCACCAACCATTTTGGTTTTGTCCACACAGTGGACCCAAGCACTGCACATGCACATGTCCTCACATTCGAAGTTAGACATTTTCATCAATTCATGTTTTAGTTTGAATAAGACTTGGCAAGTATCATTAAATCTCTGCAAAACGTATTCAAGGACTGAAGAGTCCAAGGGTCACAAAGGGGGTTAAAGGCATGCATGACATAAAGGCATAAAGTTAAAATAAGTCATTTTAGGATGATTAGAGGGATGTTTATAACTTCCATAATTTTGAGTTCAGTGCAGAAATACAAATGCTATATTTAAAACCAGTACCAATATATAAATTAACTATCAATAACCAAATTCACAGTGTCCTTCTCTGCTGAACTCTTTGAAAAACATTGCGTTTTCTTCCCTGGATTCTCTGCTGCCCACTCACCTCAATGAAATGACAGCCAAGATAATTTAGTTCAGCCGAGGCTCGTGAAGATGGAAGCAGTCTGGGGGGAGGTGAAAACTATCCCACTTGTTTGAGCCAACAAAGACACCTTTTCTTTGAAACAAGGGTAATGTACCTCAAAACTTATCTTCCCCCATTTATTAACCAGCAGACAGATGTGAGCACTTCACCGTGCTCCACGGCTTGCCAAAGGGCTGTCTGGCAGCTTGCCACCAGCCCAGCCACGCCTCTTCTAGTGTGAAGTTGACTTCCTAGGCAAGTGCAGTTTTTCAGGTATCATCTGAGCAGGAGAGAACTTTTTTTATGGCCATCTGGTAAGAAGAAGGGCTCAAGAGCCATTAGGGGATGGAAGTGGAAAGGGCACGGGAGTTCACAGCCCTATCACTAGGTGTTTTCTGCTGTACTGAGTCACCACATGCCCAAATCCTGAGAATAAAGTGTGTTAGTGGTAGAGAGAATTCACCGACAGGCAGGAAAACACCAAGGGTAACGACAGTGAAAGGAGGGTGGTGGGATGGGGCGAGTTGGGTCAATGCTCAGGTTACTCACGACTGATGCTTACATTTGCTGCTTTGAGTTGGCATCTGTCTTACCCTCATTATGAAGATTTATGTGTCTGGAGTAAAAGCAAGGAGAAATCTCTTTGGATTAATTTTAACTCTGTGATGGCATCTCTATAAATGGCTCCTTTCTTTACACCTGCAGAACTGTGAGTCTTATCTCATGCCAAAGTTCTTGGCTTACAGTATAATAGCATGTCAAATCTCTGGGGCAGTCAGTCACCTCAGCTTGGCACGTCTAAATGGTTTCAGCTTTCAGAGAGGGTATTCCCCTCACCTTTCCCCTAATGTACACAACCTGAGGGGAGCTGACCCATCATGGGAAGAAGACACCAACCCAGAGTTCACTCTGATCCCAGTATGGGTCAGTAAGTGATATGTGCCTTTGTCTATTTCCACAGCCTTTTTTTTCACCTTCACAGCCCTTTCCAGGCACGAACTGATTAAACTCCACACCAGCAACGTGAGGCATTTCTATCCTCAGTTCAGCGATGGAGCACTGGAGTCAGGGACATATGAAGTGCCTCCTCCAAGGCACCAGATCTATAACTGAGTCCCTTACTTGGTGTTCAAACAACTCTTCTTGTTAATACCGTATCTTAAACTATTCCCTGACTTGATCTTTTTCAGGATGGAAATCAGAGGAAGAACAGTTTGAAAGGTGCCAACTTGGGCTATGAAGTGTGCTTCTGCACCACTCAGCACCTTGGTTATTGCTATCCTCACCTACATACAAGGGCTTAAATTCTGCTTCTTTGCAGCCTCCACCTCCAGACTGTGGGAGGTAGTAGCAGTTTGGTGACCTGCTGTGGCCTACGCGCTCAACAGGGACCCACATGCACAGCAGGAGGATGAGCCCTGATGGGAATGCCCCAGAGCCTTCTCCAGGAGTAGGAAGAGCCCAGAACAGCCCAAGGCCCTCAGCAATATGTGAAAGCAACAGCAAAAGGAAGAGACAGGTTCTGCTCTCCATGGCCTTCCTATGATGTCCAGAGGTTGGCATTCCCATTCACTGCTGCTACAATTTGTCCTCTTTTTCCTTCCCAGGCAAGCTGCCAGAAGAGTGACAAGCAAGCTGGCAGCTGATGCTGGAAGCCACCATTGCCGTTAGCTGCTGGTCACAGCACAAATGGTGTGTGGCTCCAAGAAGGGCCCTCTCCTTATACTAGAGGGTGTTTTTTTAAAACAAGCCAAAATTAATGGAGATGATAAACCCTCAATAACTTCACTTTAACATTTTGGAGCATCTCCTACCACCAGGCTTTTCCTGAGCAGCATAATCCCTGTCGTGCCGTTCCATTTGCTTAAACAGATGATATAATTTATCAATATAATGGACACTGATGAAGATGGATTAATTTGGATTACAGAACCGGCGCTTCACAGCGGCTCTATTCAGGACACAAAATGAGGATGAGTGTGATTACGACATTGTTTGGAGTAGGGTGGGTAGGGCAGCAATCTGCACAGAGACTCAGAGGCTCCTGAGCTGGCAGGGAAGGGAGGAAAGCCCTTGTCACAGTTATATGCTAAGGAAGCTTCAAGCACCAGTATTTTTCCTCAAGTTACTTTAGGCTTCTCAGACTACATCTATGTGATCTACCACTATTTATCTTACAAATGACTTATCTCCTGCTAAGTGAGATCCCCATAAAAGTTAATTAATCAGAGAGGCAGTGTACAGAGAAAAGGAAAAGCAAAACTTAAAAAAAAATAAAAAATCACCATTGGGTGAGATGTACGTGATCTCTGATCACACCTCTTCTTTGTACCTGTTCCTGATCCCACTATGTCCCTGCTGGGAGATTCGCACATTGCGTCAGCCAGGCGCTCCCGAAGGCCCTCCTCGGTGTGCTCCATGGAAGACATGTGACGGAGACCGAAGTTCTCGGGCCAGCTCCCACATACCTCCAGCAAGGTCACGCTCCGATCGAAGGCACCTTCAACAAACAAACGGGAGATGTTTGGAAGACCCTGGGACCAACCTACTTCCATACATATTATTTATGCATTGGAAAGAAAGAACTCTTGCACTTTGAGTTCCTGAAAAGCTGATTTTAGCACGTTAGTTAAAATGGTGGTAGTAATGGCACAGCAGGAACAAGCAGAGCCCTGAGTACTGAACAGTTTTGACCAAGCAGCTGTAAGCAAAATGGTTAAACTAAAAATACAGACCCAATTCTGCTCTCATGCTAGTGACAGTTGGGAAACCAGCATAATGACACTGATGTAAATGACATGCAATGTTAAAAAAAAAAAGTATATATGGTATTAAGTATGTGTTTGACAACTATAAATTATTTTAGAAGTTGATTTGTCTTTGGGCTGCTGTTAAGCACTCACTCTTCTTTCCCCTTCACATCTCAGACAATGGGAACAGTCGAGCCATTTTGTCTTTGCTAATGGGCACAAATTTTAGCTAAAAACCCCCTTTTATTTGTCTTAAGCAGAGAAACCCATCAGCGTGATACACCAATGAGGAAAGGAAGTCTGCTTTCTGCCTCGTGTGTGAAGTACGTCTACTGAAGGAAAAATCCCTTTTTTCCATTTGGGATAGGTGTAGATTTTCTCCATCCCTGCATATGAAATTGTAGGTGGGAGCTGAGCTGACAGAGCCTCTTCTAGCAGTGGCGCCTTGCTGACGCCGCCAGCTATTGTGACGGAGTGCACGTACCTACAAAAGATACTCCACATAGCTCCCTAACTTGCTGTTCTTGCCTCATTCACAACAGGGTACGATGTCTGCTGAAGGCAAAGATTAGATTCTGAATTCGAGATCACTTCAAAGTACAAATTAAAATTATTCTACTTTATTATGCAGTGAGGCTTCTGCGAAGGCTTACTTAAATCATTCCCACTTGGAACGAGATTACAGTTATGCTTTGTTGCTTCAAGCACATACCATTTACTCCACTATTAGGTAACTGAACGTGCAACGTTTATTGTGCCTGGTTTCTGCCAGCCTACCGAGGGGAAAAAATGCAAATGCCAATGTTTCTCAAAGTTAAAAGTACATGAAACACGTCCTTGTTATCAGGCCTTTGGTTTTCCCCTTTGATCAGCCGTCAGAAACTATCTACACTTGTAGTCTGTGACTGTACAGCTTCACAGCACACTCCCTGCCACTGACAGGTGGTAATAGAAAGGGTGAGAGACCAAGCCCCGCGGCAGGCGTCCCTTCCTCTGATAATGTCCAAAGTACCGGGTGATAACCGTTAGTAAACACTCGGGCGGCCGGTTAATCCATACATCAGCAAAGAGGGGCAGATAATTTTGAACTCTAATGGCATGGACAAAAGCACCAGGGCTGGCATTCAGGGATTTATATGGGCTGCAATGGTGACTTCTGGCTCCTGAATTTCATCGGCGCGCACAACTTTGATTTATCTCTTTGCCTGGCTGCAGAGTAGATTCCTGGCACTAGAAAACCATCAACGCTAAAATGGACCTCTACAAAATGGGACCGTGGCTCTTATGTGATACATGCACTTGAACTCTGGATGAATCCCAGTTTAAACTGAGAGGAAGAATGACAAAATATTTCAACTTCTAATGGGTCTTTGGATTTATAAGGTTACTCCAGTCCACTAATTTGTTTTAAATAAGGGGTTCTTGAAGCTTGTTTGAGAAAATGCAGCGAGGAGGCAATTTTGATGACGTTTACGTCTCTGCAACATTTCTGTATTGTCATCTCTCCTAACTACAAGAGGAAAAGCAAAATTTAGTCTTTTTTCCAAGTCATTTTTCTGTGGTTTCACATGACCCTGAGACTCCCACTGCACACACCCTCCAAAAGCCCACCAAGCTGAGCTGGGCTGTTCATGGACCCAGAGACCCATCAAGGGGGGTGGTTTTTAAACCTGCATCCCAAAACCCCTGGGTGGCAGCAGGCAGGCAATGAACTCCCACAGGTTTGCCAGGTTGTGCCAGAGATGTGAAATCTCTTCTTCACTACTGTATGCCCTTATTCCAAAAGTGAGAAATGGGAACATTTCTGCTCCTATAAGCAGACATATGAATAATAAGGCAAATAGCTTTTGAAGCTCTGCCAAGATGCCTGCATATGTGTACAAGGAGAAACTTCATAGAGCACTGGTCTCTGGCTCCTGAGATACTTGAGTGAGAGCAAAGGAGACAAGTGCAGCGTTACCTCTGCAATCAGGGCCAAGAGCTGCCAAAACTTCTTAGCAGCAACGTGTGAGGTTGTGAGTGTTAATGCAAATGCAGGTTAGAGGGATTAACTGCACGGAAAGTTTTATTATAAAAGTGATGCTGGTGAAGCTCTAGTTTTATCATTCCTCCCTTTTCACTCCTCCTGCATGTTGGGAGCACATGTCTGGCAATACCGTGCGTATCCAGCTCTGATTTTGCAGCTGCCACTCTACCCCATGGATGATGACCCTGCCTGTGAGCAATTAGGGGTGGGGGCAGAGGAGGTCTCTGTGCTGTTGTCTGCTCTGAGCTGCAGTAGAGTCAACAAATTCATCCTTATTTCCATATACATGTTAATAAAACGGGTTCCACACAAAGCTGAACAGATGTGCGACCAAGGTTACTTGGGTGGGGGGACAGAAAATGGGGCCTGGCCAGGCAGGTCATTTCCTAACTTAAAGCCCTGCCTCTGTCCCTACTTGATGTAAACCAAGACTGTTTCAGGAATAACAAGTCTGATTGTCATGTTCTTCTTGCTGTTGCATCAGCAGATGGCTGACTTACCAAAGTAAAATATTTTTTTACAAGGCAGAATTACATTTTTAGGGTATTTTTAGGGCTTGGACAATTCTTCCGTGGAGCACATGAAATGGCAGATGGGCTGGTTGCTCTCCAGGAGCCTTTGGGTGCTTTGCCCTACGTGCATTGCTACTAACGGCACACGAGCTAATGGCATTAAACTTACACTGATAGCAGCTACCCATATCTCTGCTATTTATTAAACTGTAATCTCTTTCTGGCCGCCGTGCTCTCCCCTTTTCAATCCCAGTATCTTGGTTGATAACGTATCGAATTCCCCATCGTCGGCCAGAGAGGAGTTTACAAATAAACCTCAGCGGAGTGTCCTGCTCTCAAAATCCTCCCAAACCCACAGCCAGAATGTGACTGCAGAACCCGTGTGGCTGAGAAAGCTCCTGCTGATTCCCGGGATTACTGACGGGTTGAGAGAAGGCAGGCATCGCCCCGAGCCTTTACTGACAGCCTGCTGAGACCCTACTGACAGCCACCAATATCAGAGCTTGAGGTGTGAAGCCCAGCCTTTCTTCTGCCCCCCAGACCTGACACGGCTTTGGTGGCAGAGCAGGTTCCACCTTAAAGGAGCAATTCATTCAGAAACAACTCAAGAAAGAAGCAAATTAGGTTATTATTTTAACCAAGAAATTACTAGTGAAGTCCTGGTGAAACCTCATTAAATCATTTGAAAAAAATCCCGTTGACTTAAAATTATGTCAATATTTCATCCCATCACACGGTGCTTTCCACTTAGCAGAACTTGTACTTCTTACTTTATTTACTGAAGATGAAACCAGGTGGAAAATAAGACCATCGGCCTCCTTTGCATGATGCCCAAGCACTGCCCTACAATGGCACTACAAATAAAAAACAACCCCAACTCGAACCCAACGGAACATGCAAAACCTTGGCTTGAACAACTAGGTCGAAAGTGCTTTGTTTTGCAACTCCAGCATGTTTAGTTTTACACTGCCCCAAACACTCTGAGAGAATTCTGCTCCACATGCAGGATTTTCCTATTAAACCTTAAATTTTCTCCTGATACTGATCTCCCACTTGTGTCCTTCCACTGACATGGCTGAATGAGCACTACCCTTTACTCATGATGCTGCTGGATGGAGCAGAATCAGGCCTCTTGTCTTTCTGCTTCATGTTTCTTTGCATTTTATTAGTGGTAAAGGCTCCTGTTATTACTCATACCAAATTACCTTGCTTAGAAGCGCAGGATTTGCCTTTTGCATTGCAATTGTTTCAAGGCTTTTAATAGAAAAGAAAAATAAATTCTACAGAAAGAAGAAAAAATAAAAAAGCCCCAAACCTTGGAAATGTCCTTTCATTTCACAGTTAGCCCAACCAACCAAGACTAAGAAAAACAGAGACGCTTATTTTCTTCTCTGAAAAATCTAGTAGTAAAAAGTATTTTTACAAAATATTTTAATGCTTCTAGTGTGTTATTTTTCTAAGTCAAAATAGCTAAGCTAAATCTTTCACCATAGCCCTTTAATTCGAAAGCCAGGGGAAATTTTTTTCATTAAACCTCTGGACGGCTTTGTTTAAAATATGAAATCAAGTAGCTCCATTTCCTGTCTTCTAAGGAACAGTAAATCAAAAAAAGTACGTTCTCCAAAAATACAGTAACGGTTCTATTAAAGAGCTTGACAGTTTTGAGCCTCACCTTGCATATTGCAACATTCGTGTGAGCAAAAATAACAGAGTAAATAAGGGAGGAAATGACCTGCCAATTTTAACCGATAAAAGATGCATCCTCCTCATGAAAGAGATGGGGGTTCAGCCCCCAGGGATAAGAGACCCTAGGGAGCAACTGAGATGACCTTGGAGGGAGAGGAGGGGCTGCCCATTACCAAGCCCCTGCCTTTTCTGGCCCCTTCAGAAGCAGGAGCAGACTTTGAAGGGAGTCCCGATCTGCCTGGCACCGGATGCACCGGTAACCGCAGTGTGAGCACGACCGAGCGGCTCAGAAAAGCCCAAAGAACCCCACGGGTGTGTGAGGAACCAGCGGATGGAAATTCCTTGCCCAAAGTAGTGAGTCAAATTGTAACGTACCCCGTTTAAATATTAATGCTTGAACTTTCCTACAGGGTTTGCCAACTCACTTCCACGCCATAACTTTGTTACTCCAGGGGGAACGCGCAAAGGAGCGGCAGCAACAGCAGCAGCAGCTCTGGGTGTCTGACCGGGGACTGGTGCAAACACCAGTATTTTATTTGAGGGTGGAGGAAGCAGAGTCTCCCCGACCTGCCCCGCGTCTGGCTTTTGAAGACGTGCCTGCAGAGTCTCTCCGCCGTGCACGGCTCGGGCGCTGCCTCCCTGCTGCCCCGCGGCACGCGCACGCCAACCTACTCGCGACGGCCGCCGAACCAAGGTGTGAGTGTTAACTGCTGCCTTTGGAAACGACGGCAGTAGCTCCAGCCTTGGCGAGGAACTCTGTCATCTTCCCTCCCACTGAGGGTTTTCTTTTTTTCCAGAATCGCTCACAGCTCTGCTATAAACAGGACATTACTCACCAGCTCTGTATCCTCTGAGTGCATTTAATTAATGGAGACTTCAGTCGGGGTACCCAGTCCCACAGGCAGCGAACACTTTCAAATCCCTTTGAACTTTTGGCTGAGCAAGGCTGAGAGGTTCCTTCGTCCCCCTTCTCAGCACTACACACTTGTAAACAAAAATATTGTTTATACCTGTCATTATATCTAAATGAGTTTTAAGCAAACAAGGAAAAAAAAAATGCTGGGAAGGAGCAAGCCCAGCAGCGGGGTGGTGCTGGGAGCCCCCTGTGTGTGGTGGACCTGCGGGGATGAAGGCTGATGGTGGGGCAGGAGGCTGCCCAGTCATTGTCACATACTATGAAGTGGTGGCCACAATGCTCTTGCTGCCCAGCTTGGGCCAGTAGCTGAGGGAATGGATGGCAATGCTCAGGATCATAGTGGTGCTGAACCATCTCACCTTCCTCCTCCTCCCCACGGCTCTGACAAAGGCTGCCTCCCAGTCCTGCACAAGGGGTTAACTGCAGGCTCAGGATAAGCATTTCAGATGCTAAGGAACATAGCCAGTGCTCACAGCTATGGTGAGGGCTTTCAAATGTGAGCGAGGCTGCAATTTTAAGAGCTGGAGCAGTGAGATATTTTTATAAATACATAAATCTTTTCAAGGAAAAACAAATATAGAGGGAAGAATGTAAACATTATTGTAAAATGCATAATAAAATGTCTGTTGTTTGTTAATTTTGCTCCTTATTATCCAGTCTAGCTGTACCACCGATGTTGAAACATTTGCCTTTTTTTTTTTTTAAAACTCCCTTATTCATTTAAAAATAGTTTCCTGCATGTTATATGAATAAGCAAAACCTAAGGTCCTAAATCCAGGAGAACTTTGAAGTATGAAACCCATGGTCTATGGGAACTATGTTTTCATTAATCAAAGTAGATGTTTCTAAAGCCATCAGATTTATCATGACTGGATTTCATATGTGAAACCCAATATACACACAGACATACACTGCTTGTCCTTTTGGATTAGTTCTGACCTTTTACTCTCCTTTCTGAAGGATCTGCCTTTCCTCAGAGCAAGGCTGCCCTGTTTTACCACTGCAGCAGCCAAAGGAGCCTTGACAAAGTAAGTTTTCAACTCTCTGCTTTCTGTGTCTGAGTACGAGTCTGGGTTAAGGTCAAAACATAAATGATTAAGTATATTTATTAAACTCTGCCTTTGCCTTGAATGCTCCCTGCGACTCCATTTACACGCCATCCAAACTGCAGTTTCACACCAGCCCACTGGTAATACACCTGGCCACCAAATGAGGGACCCGAGTGTCACCACAGTGCCCACGACAAGCCCAGGGCTGGTAAATGCTGAAGGAAGCCCCCCCAGAACTCCTTGAGCATCACCCAGGGCTCCTGCAGCCCTGGCCAACCTCTTGGCTTCCCCAGAGGCACAGAGGTTAGCAAAAGGACACGGCCGGGAGACAGGCTGGTTTAACAACTGGAGGCAGGATGTGACATCCATCCAAAGCAGGACTTCAAAAGATAAAATGCAAAAAAACCTCATTTTTGGTGTTGCAAGGGAAATTTTTGCTGCGGTTTTGAGGTACCAAGGCGCACAGGACTTCGTCACCCTGCTTGAAGGACCAAGATGCTGGGGCAGAGCAGGGACTCTACTGGGGTCGCAAGCAGCTGCCACCAAACTACGGGCACCTACGGAGAAGGTGCAGCTCGACCACAACCTCAGGGCAGTGAAAAATCAAATGAGGGTATTTGTACTCCTTCTGCAGCACTGCATGCAATTTATTTAGTGGTCTAAAAGAAAGGAGGGAAACTACAGTATAACTGGATGCTATTATGATTTTCAAAACAAAATATCCTCTTGTAATAAAACTAATTTCCACAAGAAAAAAAAAAAAGATTCTTGCATATTATATATTTAACTCTTTACAGCTTTGCAGAATCAGAACGCCTGGAAAAAATCAGGACTGCTGTGATCAGTCCCAAGTCCCCTTAGAGATTAACATTTCTTTACATTTAATCCTGACATAAAGTAGTGTGTCCCGAAGAACAGAGAGTTCTGAACAAGTCGGGGAAGTTGGGGTTACCAGGTACAATTCTGCACAGCAAAAACTTCACCTGATGTTCTTTCAACCTCTAGGTCTGGAAATTTCATTAAAAAAGGATTCACTAAAGATCTTCAGCACGTTTTAGTTTTTGCAAGGTTAGAAATGTTTTCTTGTGGTATTCGCATACTTACAATTCTCAGTCCTGGTTAAAATTAGAAAATCCAGTAACTTTTTTTTTTTTTTTCCTATCAAAGTTTCCCTCTCTCTGAAGATCTACAACTTAGTTAAGCTTACAATAAAATGATTATTGAGATTTTCAAGAACGCCTACAAAATTTAAACACACAATGAATTCCACTAAATCTCAGGGGAGACTTTTTTAGATGAGTCATTACTTTGTTTTACTTCTCATCTGAATAAAAGCTGTGACTTTATGATGCTGAAGCATTTGTATCAGCTTCACTGGGAGAAGTTGTGTAAGATGCAGGGAGGATACATTTGGTATTTCTGTGATGCTACATAATGATCCTTATTTGCTTATTTGTTTATAGGCCAAGTAATTTCTGGACTCTTTGGAAGAGGTTTGCAGGCATACCCTGTCTTAGTAAGGCAGAAATATGCCAATTCCACTAGAGGGACTTGAATAATATATTACTTCCCTTAAGAAAATAGATAGATTTATCTTGCTTATTACCAATCTCGTGGCATGTGCAAACGCACATATATATACACGTACAAAGGACACACAGTGGATTAGAAAAGGCTCATATTAACCCACAAGTAAGGAAAGATCTGACAACTCTTTGGGGTTTTCTGGATAGCTAAGATCTTATGTTACATTTTTAGATGCAAGTGTGGATTTGTCATATTGCTTGTGAATTAGTGGTTACTGCCTGAGCCAAGGAATTTAATTCTGATTGTTTCATTTGATTTTTTTGTAAAAAATCTCAGTTTTGAAAAAACATTGGAACTCTGCAATATACTAATATATCACTCAGACTGTAACAGGAGACTCTTGTGTAATAGAAACAGAGAGTGTAATGCTTGGAAGGGACAAGTTCATCGTGGGTACAGATCTGCTGCAGCTGAATGGTAGATGATGATACATCTTCAACCCACTGCAAAGGAGGGATGAAGGCTTCCCCATCCTAGTTCTGCCTGGATGGGGGTGCCCAGCAGGTATGGATGTGGCCCAGCAGGGATAAATGCGGACCAACTGGGATAGATATGGCCCAGCACACTGCCCCAAACCCTGCCTGAGCATCCCTAGCTGCCTCCTGCTCAGCAGACCCCATCTTTGGGGTAATTTCTTCTTCAGAAGTAAAACACACATAGAGAAACATTCACAAATAAGTGGAGATAAAGAGTTTGTTTTTTAGTGTCTAGGAGAAAATTTGCAGAAGAAAATCTGTAGGAAAGTGGCTGAGTAGCCATCAAATCTCCAGAAATGCGAAATTTGGTTTATATCACTAGCAAACAGTTAAGAATAAAACTGAAATTCTTTTTGTATTATAAGAGCAAATGTTTCTCCGGTCACATATCACCTTTTCCAGATGAAACTTTTCACAGCCCAGCTGACATATAAACAGAAACCAAAATATTTTCCTAAGGTGCATCACTAATCCCACTCGGGGCCTCTAACTTGTAATTTATTTGTCTTACCTCACTATGAGATAATGTACATGGTGGTTCCAAGCTACTGTCTAATAACTACTTGTACACAGGATAAATAAATCTCACTTGCACAACCTAGGCACTCGCTGGGGTTTGGGAAGAGCCTGCAGGGTATGTCCTGTCGTGCCCCTGCCCACTGCTGCCAGCCCCAAGCTGCCAAGCCGCCTGCAGCATCATGAGCAGAGGAAATCAGCCTATTTGAGCCACTGGATTTCCATGTCATTACTGTAACTCCCTGCCATACACCTCCAGTGTAACCAGCTTTTCCTAAGGGAGTAACAGAAGAGCAATGACCTTCTGATGCTTTCTGTAGCAAATCTCCCCTTCAACGTTCGGTTTATTAGGTTTAGAACCAATGCTCTGTGCACAGTCTGCTGTTCATCATAGAATCCCAGAGTGGTAGGGGTTGGAAAAGGCCTCAAAAGATCATCTAGTCCAAACCCCTTGCCAGAGCACGATCACCTAGATCAGGTCACACAGGAACATGTCCAGGTGAGTTCTGAATGTCTCAGAGGAGATTCCACAGCTTCCTTGAGCAGCCTGGGCCAGTGGGTCACCCTCACCATGAAAAAGTTTCTCCTTACATGGAACCTCCCATGTTCCAGCTGCACCCGTTGCCCCCTGCTACTTATTTACTATTTACTCTTGCTACTTATTAATTGAGAGACCAAGATCAGGAAACAGAGGAGGGATTGCAAAGCACACCAAGAGGGACAAATTCTTAGCCGAGACAAAATGAGCTAT
Organism: Corythornis vintsioides; assembly: GCA_025447755.1. Classification (NCBI taxonomy): domain Eukaryota; kingdom Metazoa; phylum Chordata; class Aves; order Coraciiformes; family Alcedinidae; genus Corythornis; species Corythornis vintsioides. Next base: position 16,844 of record JAOEGS010021033.1, on the reverse strand, counting down.
CAGCACTGATATAAATAATTGTATTACTTACATCAGGGAAGAGCTGGAATACCAAGGATTAAGTAATGCACTCAAGGTCACTGGCTAAAGTGTCCGATGGGGTTGCCCAGAAAGAATCTTCTGTCTGAGCACAACCCAGTGCAACTTCCCAGAAGGTGTGAGAATATGGGCAGGACCTCCAGAGCCACTGAGTGCTTCCCTGGCCAGGCAGCAAATCCCAGATACCTTTCCATTAGCTCTGAAGGTTTTGGAAATTGCTCACTCCAAGTCTTTATATCCCCTCCAAGAACATTAGGAAAATGTGTTTCCTTAAGGACTACAGAGAAATTTGAAATTTTATGTTCAGAAAAGAATAAAAATGCAAAAAAAACTTAAGCTTGTTTCCTTGTAAGCCTTCCAAGTCAAGAAAGATAAATTATTTTGGCTAGATTCTGAATTCATTAAAAGCACGTGCCAAGTTGCACAAGCTAGTTATCTAAGCTCCAGCAAGGACTGGACCTAGAAAGCACTGAAATCTCTGGTCATAAGCCAGCTTAAGCATATACTTAATTTTAAGCATGCAAACAGACACAGTGACTTCAGTGGTAGTGTGTATATATATATATTTATATATATATGCTGAAAGTTGTGTGTTTTAAGTGTGGTGCTGGAGCAGCGCCAGAGCACATGGTGACTCGCAGTACCAAGGCCTGATCTCCTACCAAACCCTGTCCAGGAGAGGGATTTCACTCCAGCCAGGCAGGCTTTGGAAGGGACAGGCAGGACCCAGCTGGTCAGGAGCCAGCAGACCCGTCCTCGCTGTCTGAAGTTTTCCTCTGCATACATTGAGGAGGTTTTGCCCTTGTCACTTATATTATCCATCAGACATCTGGTGGCTGGATAAGGCAGAGCGACATTGCAAGGTGAGATGATGGAGTGAAAAAATTATTGCAACTGGCACGTCCTAGCCTAAGGCTTTCGGTCATTTAACTCATCTCACTCTCATCCTCAGTGAAGACTGTGCTCAAAGGGCAGGAGATTTACCCTTCCACATGCCTCACGTTTGCACTTGGCAATTTGCAGTAACAACTCCAAATGCAAACAGGAGTCAGGCAAAGATGGCTCACCGTTCCGGGCTGAAAGCAAAGCTGTCAGGAACAAGCAAGAGCTACTTAAAATAAAAAGTCATACAAGGACTTTGGCTGCCGTGGCCAACACCACTGGATTTTCACTTGACAATGGCACTCTGACCTCCTGTTAAGGGAATCACAAGCGGGGACTAGAAGGGTGTGCCTACAGGGCTTTGTTCTTATAGGGATAATTTAACATTTTTCTTACTAAAGTCTTTGGAATTTCTCTGGTTTCTCCCATCAGGTCAATGCCTATGAGAAAGTGAACTATGTGGGAACTGCCCCACTGCTTCAGCCACACATTTCCATTGATGCCTCTGAGATCAATGGGTCTCCCAGAAGCAGAAAAGGACAGAAGTGGGTTCATCAATCCAAACAAATACCAAACTATCACGGGTTAGAGGAAAGTCTGATAATTCAAGCTGTGCCGTTAGTTCAGGAAATGCTCTAACTCAGAAGCAGAAGAACTGGATTTTTACAGTAAATTTTCTTTTTTCTTCCTTCAGTATAACCCATCTTGGAGCTCTGACAGCAGGGACGTGCTTTGCTGTGATTTATGAAGCATGCAACCTATGTGACATAATTTGGGATCAACCATTCAACCCAAAGCTACCCAAAACTCAAACAGATCAGGTATAGACAGGGATAAAGGGTGTCTGGAAGTTCAAATTATGATGTCCCAAATTCTTGCCTGACCCCACAGAGACCACTTATACTCCAACTTGGAGCTGCCTTGTTACACAAAGCCCTGCAGGGAGGAGAAGTCCATCTCTCCCAGCATCTAAAAACTGGTACCATGACCTTCTAGGTTGCCATACCTAGGTCCCTCTGTGAAACTAGCTTTACTTCACATGAATAGTCTATGGCTATAATCATGCTGCTTGCCAAGGCAAGATGGATTCCAAAAGCTGCAGTCTCCTATTCTTGTGGACAATAAATATTCCACTTAAATTATAGCTTGCCATATTTGAAAGGATAAACCTGCTACTAATAACTAGGAATCAAAAGAGAAGTTTCCAATTTTTATGCCAGAAAGCTAACAAAAATCTTCAGTGTGTTATAAACAAGTATCTATCATTATAAACTAAGTTTAGCACGTAAAAATCCAAAGATGGAGTTTATTGTCTTTAATGGCTGAGAAATGACAAGTGTGTTTGGTTGAAAAGGAATTTAGCAAGAAGTAGTTCTGTACAAGAACCAAAATCAGTCTTAAAAAAAGAGAAAATCACTGCCAACAGTTTTACAATAGAATTAAGCTGCCATGAACTCTCAGAAGTGGGGCTAATCACAAGTTTCTGGGGGATTTAATATGGAAAAGAAATCTGAATATTAGGGAGAATCCTATAACTAAGGTAGAAGCTGATTCTACACCTTTTCCAGTCTAAAACGAAGGGTGAAACTACCCATGTTTTACTTAGGAGATTGTTTTCTGACAGCCTGGTGAGATGCCTGCCTTTTGTCAGCACAGGGATGAGCTGTGAACTCATCAGAGCAGCACCAGTCCCAGCCTTGTGATCTCAAGATCGTCCCAGCAGCACAAACCGTCCACAAGCAGGCTTGGCACAAAGTGTCAGGAGGGAAAACTTGCTTTAAAACCACAGAGGAACAAATCCAAGGAGGTGAGGAAGAGGGTGTCAGGTACTGGCTAATGAAGATAAGAGAGGGATGAACCAGTTGTGATGATGTGGCTCTGTATATGTTAGTGGAAGTATTTCCTACAGTGGGCAAGCTCTAAGGTGGAAGCTGTCCAAGGGGAATCTCTCAAAAACCCTGGACAGCAGCAAAAAATGTGACAGAAAACTTGCCAAATGTTTTAGTGCTCTGCTGAAAGATCAAGGTGAAAGGAGCCTCTGCGCTGGAAGCCTTGGAACAAAGACAGAATTTCCTGGAGCAGAGCACGGAACTGTTCAAACATCAACCCATCACCTCAGTTGTGAACTGAAGAAATAACAATAATAATTTTACAGAGAGAGAAGTAAAACGGGGAGAAATGAAGTAAAATCTTTTGCCAGTTCCAGGTACACTGACTCCCTATCTGCAGATTCATTTAAACCATGGAAAGAGGGGGGGGGGAAAAAAGTGAGACATAAGATCAAGTAAAAAAAAATATGTCTAAGTACAGTAAGTGACCAAATTAGAAATGTATCTTGGGAGAAGTAACTCGTCCTAAGCACACAAGCATTACCTTTGATACATTAAAAGGTCAACAGAGGCACAAGTAGTTTCATATATGGAAAATAGATTCAAAAGGTATGTTAGAGCACTTTCAAAGCACCGGGGGAAACGGTGGTGTAGCTCTGGTGTCTATCAAGCCATGTTTATTGATGTTCTTGCTAGCTGAGGCAAGGTTTGGGAACATGGATCATAACACCATTTTTATACCCTATAAAAGTACACTGCGAAGTGATGAGAAATGGGGATTGTTGAGTTGTGCCAGGCAAGCCCATTACAAAAAAAGAGAGCACTGTTTTCGTGAGGTTTTTACAATGCAGAGAGTAATTCTTTTTTTTTTCTGTGAAAAAAATTGGGAACCCTCCAAAGCATATGTTTCACAAATCTTCAAAAAGTGGAAAACAAGATTCCAAGAGGAGAAGTGTAGGAGGTGCAGTGTGAGAACAGAAGTTCAGGACAAGCTTCCTGCATGTCCAGTGCTGAGGACAGACAGGGCAGGGACCAGCCCAGGGCCTCGGCCAGCACACTCGCAGCCTCTGCAGGGGCTGCCTCCTCAAGCTGATGCCTCTTAAGTGATCTTAGGACAGGATTTGGGATTGCACTGGAAGTTGGTTGTCCTTCCTGAAATCACAGCAGCTTTTGTTTAATTGCATTCAAAACAGGAAGAAAAACCTGAGGTGTTTAAGACCACCTACATTTTCTGCTTAATTGAGCAGAGAACTGCCTTCTCATTCCAAGTGGAGAATTAGTATCTTAGCACCTTGTTTCTCCAAGACATTTGACCTTTGTAGCTCTACAAACGAAGACACTGGCTAATTTTAATCTAGTTGGACACCATTCGGAAGCTACTGAGGAAGTGGGATACATTGGAGCTGTTTTGGTGAAATATTTAAACTGCAGAGTTCCACTGAGCTGAAGGCACCTTCTCTTCAGGCCCCTGAAGCCCTGCCAGGAGGCAGTGGAAAGAAGGTCAAGAGATAAAAAAGACCTTCAAGTGGACAATTCAGTATTTTTCATCTCAGCTTTGAAAGTCAGTCCCAAATCTGTGCCTATATCTAAACATAGGACAAGGAAAAACATCATCTAAAGAGGTTACATCCATATTATTTCCTTTGGGTAGATGCAAACAAGGCTGCAAGGATTTCCAAATGGAAATAGTTTCCACCACACTCTGAATACTGTGGAAACCAGAGGGAATGGAGACAGGAAAATAATTCTCCAGGTTTACGTCTGAGTCTTGTTGATACTACTTTGACCGGCCCAGTAAAGTAATTTGTCCATACTATGGCTTAGCTTCTCCACCTGTACAACAGGCATGAGCAATACAGCTACTTGTCTTCAGCTTTCCTAAAACAAATTCCCGAGAATGCTGAGGTCTCAGTAGCAAGTCAGTGCATGTTGCTGCTCACAACAGACCCCCTGTAGCTACTAATATGACTTTGGAACACCTCGAAAATCCAAACCAGATGAGTGCTGTGCCCATCTACATCAAAAAGCTGCTGTTTTTCAAACCATCCTGTTGTCAGGTCAGAAAGCCTGCGAGGTCCAAGTTTCTGCGGGCTGTAGCATCAAAGGTTTAGAGAACCCATCCTAATAGTCACAGCAGTGAAGATCAACAGCCAAAGCTGACCTGGAAATCTCACTGTTCATAAAGAATTAAATTCATCCCCATGCTGAGAGCAGGCACAAGGCCAATGTACCATTTAAGATCCATTTTCAGGGCTCAGTAAGACACGAGTGGTGCACAGACCTTGGGCTAGCCTTTGGCACAGGAGGGGATTCTACCCATAATAAACTAGCAAGAGCCTATAATGCAAATTTCTGCAGGACCTTTGACAGGATGACAGCTACAGAAACATAATAATTCAACAGACATGTAACCACCAAGTCCACCTACCCTTCTCATATAAATAATAGGTCCAAGACAAAGGAAGTGGAAATTAGACGCTTGTGGTGAATTGCAGAGAGCCAAAGACCTTATAAGATACCCAGTACTTACATCTACACTTAATTAGGAGTGAAACTGCAGACATGAGACCTCAACATGTGGTATTCACATGCGGGCTCAAAAAATACTGTCAAAGCCAGTTTTCGTATGGTTAAAACGCCGAGGATATGATGAAGAGGGAAAGTCTGGAGATGCCTGATTGACAACCCCAGCAGACACTGGGCTCTACCAACACAACCATGGGGGCTGCCCAGGTTGTGCCCTTGCACCCCATGCAAGCCAAAGAACTACAGAGAGGTCCTGAGATGTCTGCTGTGTGTACTGACGGAGCAGTTAAACCTAAACAAGAAGAAATCTGAAATTCAGATGTTAGTGTCAAGACTAATAGGAAACAGGATGCTGCTATAATGCAAATACCGTTGTCCAAACTCTGCTCTCAGTTACAAACCAGTATGAGCGCAGGGAAAACCATGCTGGTGTGCATCAATGAAGATTTTTGTCTCTTAGACTTAAAAATAAACTTGTAACTTTTTTTTGACCCTATGTAAAATCCCTGTGAGATTTTTTTTTTCCAGGAATAGGCACAAAACTGCTTGTTATCCTGATACTAATTGACTTCAGAGATGTCTACAACAGAGTCAGAGTCTACTGGTGAAATCCCAGTTCCACCAAAACCAATAGGAGTTTTACCAAGACATTCAGTGAAGGCAGGGTTTCACCCCAAATCTTTAAAGGAATATCATTTTCTGAAGAGAAAAATACATTAAACCACAAACAAATGCTTTCTTAAAGGTATTTTGAACAGATTTTAAAAAAGGCATCTAACTAAAGAGTTCAAATACGTGGTTGTCATCTTCACATTGTGTATAGACAATTAATCATGAATTATTTCTACAACACTGTAATGAGTTGGATTAGCTCTCTGCAAACAAAACCAGAGACATCTGCAAATCGGATTTAAAATCTTTTTTTTTTTTTTTAAAAAACCAAAATGATTAAAAGTTGAAGAAACACTTCCATATGGAAGAATCTTACCCCAACAGGTCACCACAAAGACACTTCAAACACAATAAAACAGGAAGTGCTAAAAAAAGCATAGCAGCTCAAAAACCCCCACAAACCTTTTCCACAGAAAAAATATATGTCACCCTGGGTAGAAAAACCATTTGGCAGTATAATGTGTCTTTAATCTGCTCAATTTGCTTATTATAGTAAAGGGTTAGAGGAATTTTCAAGCAGTGGCCAAAAATACTACAACGATATCCTCCCCTCGAAAAGTAAACTTACTTAAAGTGAATTAACTTCTTCAACTTCAATATTTCAAAGCTGAAAGTACCCCCACCAAAAAAGCAAAAAGGCTCCTGTCCATGAAGGATGGTTTAACTGCTTCAGCCCAGGAGCTGTGATTGTTTGTCCACGCTGGGTTGTGCTGGGCACCCACTCTGCTCCTGAGGCAGCCCTGCAAATGATTGCAGAAGGTGAGCAGCAAACACCCAGCTGAGCTTCTTACATCTCTCCTATTGGACTTTACAAGGGCAAAAGTACTTTGAGGTACTACAGAAATAAAATATCCTGGTTGCATGCACAGGGTGGGGAGCAGAGCACAGAGGCACTGCTGGCATCAGAGCCAAACTCAGGATGACCTGATGTCAGAAACAAATTGATTTTGAGAGTATTGATTTGCTAAATTGCTTATCGGGTTTGAGAGCCTTTATAAACCAAGGTAATAGTTTTGAGGAGATGGATATAACTCAGACACAACACCTCTGGAGACACACATTCCTCTTGTGCCCACCCTACCTCAAGCAAGGCACAGGGCTGCTGTAGTTGTTACTCCAGATGTTCTCAACTCCACTGACTCAAGCATTTGGTCATGTTAAACCTCATCAGTTCTAACAACCTGATGTCAATTTTCCAGGTTATTTACAATTAGAGAACTGCACACGACCGAGTTTCACCCACCCGTGGCATGGATGGGCTGGGCACCCAAGCAGGGGGCAATGCCAGCAGCATCCCTCCTCCTGGCTGCCAGCACTAGAGAGATGTTTGGAAGAAGCCAACTAAGACAGTAAGAGGAAAATATAAGGAAATCAAAGCTGTCTGCTGTTGATATTTAATATCCACGAGTTAAAGACAGAAAGGTGCAAAAAGCTTAATAGTATTTGTGGCTGAAATTAAAACTTTGAAAGAAACTTATAGTGAACAGCAACGTATGCAATGACATCTGGGACTGTAATCAGCAAACTGCTTTCAAGAGCTGCCAAAGCAAACAGCCAAATAACAAATCCACTTTACAGATCATCAATCTGGTCGGGCACTTGCCAAGGTAAATAGTACAAGGCTGAAGTTTGCTTTGCAAACCAGTGAGCTGGGAGTTTAGCAAGGCCTGCTTCCAGGACACCAATGCTGGGGCAGGGTCCTCGTAGGGCTGGCAGACAAAAAAGTTCAACAATTCAATATTCAGCCAGTGATTCGGGGTGTGTAGAAAGATGAAATAAAATCAACTTTAGGCATTTACCAAAAACAAAAAATAAACAAACAAAAAAGAGATTCAGGTTATGTTCATAACTTATTTAATGATGATGGCTACTAACACTGGTACAACTCAAACACAAACCCTTAGATAAAGCACAGTTTATTGTAACTCTGCTTTGCAGATTGGGCAACATTTCATGGGAACTCCAAACCTAAGACTGAAAAAAATTAGTAGGAAATGAACCTTCTTTTATTTTCAAATGAGATAAAATCTGGCTCCAACTACCATATTTTACATTTTAGGGAAGAGGATATAAAACATCAAACAGTGATTTTTTTTTTTTCATTATGAATGCAAGAAAGATAATTTATGGCGGCTGCAAAACATTTATTTAAGAAGTAAAGCCTTTATGTTCTGTATACAATTTATAGGGCTGTAAAAGAAAGAAGTGAAACAACTGCAGCCATAACATGTGCATTTATGAATAATAACTGTAAGTCCGTTTTGTTAAATAAAACTTCTGCTTCAGAGTTTATTCTTCAGTTGATTGGGAAATCCTCAAGTGCAATCTCAAATTTGTTTAATGTTACACTCTTGGCTAAGAAGAAAAAGGGAGTTCAAGGCAAAACTGCCTGGCAGTGCACGTCAAGAACTGAAGAACAGCACGATGCATGTATAATATGTTTCAACTAGTGAGAGATGGCGTATTCCTGGTGGAAATTGCCTCACCTCTGTCTTTGAGTACAAATATTTGATTTTTGCTGCAGTCAGGCAGGGGTGTTGCAACACGGAGAGACTGGAGCCTCCAGCCAGGCCATGCCCCATATGGCTTCTCATTCCCTCACCTCCAAGCTAGACAGAAATGGACTCTTTCCCTTATTGCAACCAAAAACCCCATTGCTTAAGTGCTGTGTTAATAAACATAAACCAAACGTGATGAAATTGGCCCAATATTTACTGCAAGAAAGGTGACTATTAACACAGCTGTGACATGACGTGGATGCACAAGCTGGGGCTATACATGCATGTGGGCAATTAAATGCACAGTTAGCCTTTTTTTTTTTTTTTTTTAATTATTTGGCATTAATTAGTCATTTATCCTGGGGAACAAGTTATCCTGCAGGTGATACATCTTTTTAGTGTTCAGGAACCTGTAATGGGCTTGTCTCCAGCCACATTCAGCCTCCACACCCTATAGCACCAGCAGTCCCCTCTCTGTACCCTACAGTTTGATCATAGTCACCTGTTTTCTAGTTATGGTAAAGTGCCTCAAACAGTCACTCTTCAAAATTTTAGCTAATCAAACCATGATGAAGCATGGGAACAATTTAGAGCTGTAGTTGGAAATAAGTAAGTGGATCCCCCACAGGCACAAAAAAAATTCTGATGACGAATCTTTCACGCTAATCAAGAGGTCCTGTATTTGTAATGAGTTGAGTCTCACGAACGTCCATGTGGTGGGGCCAAGTTCCCAGCAGGTATTTAGGGCACAGCCTGCTTTGAAGGGCTCAGGCCTCTACTCCAGAAACAGCATTTCTCTCTTTTTTTACCCTGTAGACAAGCAAAGGCTGCTCTCCCCTGCTGCCTGCCACAATGCCAACCATGGTCCACGCAGGTCTGTCCATTGACCATGGACCAGTCACCCTTCTGCTCCAGCTCTTAACTAGCTAATGCTGACCCTCAGCTTCTCTCGGTGAGACACTGGATTTACGTGGGCATTTTCTATTTTTGGGGATGTTTTCGACTTCTGTTAAGCTGAAAAACCCCAGCATCTGGTATCACAGTGCAAAGAGATATGGATGCCCTGAACATCGAGCTTTCAGAGGCTTGGCAGGATCCCCTATATGCGCTGCGAGGAGCTGCCGGTGGCCAAACACACTGATAAAGAGGATGTGTAACTCCTCAACACTATCCATGATGGAAACAACTGCAGCTCTCACTGGAGGTCAGGACGCACACGAAAACAAGCCTACATGTGTAGCAGATTACAACAAACACATGGCCAAGATGGACTCGACAGATCAAATGTTGGAATCATATGATGACACATGGAAAAGTGGAGTTTAGCAGGGGAAAAAAAGCAACTGAGAGCCCATATGTTCAATTAGCAAGATACAAAGCTTTTGTTGTATACCAAAAATAGCAAATAAAAGTCTGTTGTCATTTTTGGATATCCAGATGTGTTTCATTTCCAGCTTCACATCTGAACGTGTGGACCTGCCTGAAGATGAAAGAGAAGAAAGTGTGGCAATGGCTGAAGGGTATAATTACATCAAAACTCTTCCTTCCAAACAATGGGCGATTACACTCCCTTGCAAAGTCCAGCCTGAGCACAAGCCCAGGGCTGGCTGCTCAGCCTTCAGTGTGGGCTTTTACCTACTTCCCAGAGCAGGGGTGGCACCTCAGCAGAAAAATGATCTTCTGAAAACGATTCCTCCTCCCACTGACAATTTTAAGGGGTGCCTCTCTTGTGCCCCATCAGTTCTATCACCTTGGCTCCCATGCTGATGAAATAATACCCCCATGGGAGACACAGTCTACAACCAGAAATTCTCAGTGGCCAGTTAAGAAAAGTGTCTGTCTTGTTACTTTGAAATATCTAATATTTTCATAGAATTGTAAGAGGATCAAGGTTTAGACCTCCTGAGCAGACTCACAAAGGGCAGACGTTAATACCAAGTCACGAGCATAACAACAGCTACCTGGCCAGAGACCATATAAAGAAAACAACAGTCTATAACCAATAAACACAAGTTACTTTGGTAGAACTCAAGCAAATCCAGATGGTCTCATCTACCAGAGATTTTCCTTTTCTCATTTTTTCCCCCCTCATTGTTTTTGATTTTATATTATGTTCAAATAAGGAGCATTCACCAGTGATGTGACTTCCCAGACAAAGCTTCAGGGATGCTCCCCTGGTCTGACATGCTGGCTAATTAAGGCAGGAATTTATTCAACCATCCTTTCAAGAAGGAGAGAGTGAAGCTGTGAACACCACTGACAGCTGTGTAGCACGTACCTTCAACAGAACACTTGGCTAAGACTTATCCTGGTGGTCACCAGCACCATTTCCAAGCCCACACCTCCCAAGCAGCAATGTGTTTATCCTCTAGGCATGGCTGTGGGGCAGTGTTATTATCTCATTCATAAATGGAAAAACTGAAAGATGCTGAGATTAAGTTACATGCCCAGGATCACCCAAGAAGCCTGTGGCTGAGCTGGGATTAGACCTTGAGTTCTCCAGTCCTTGCCCAGCTCTTAACCACAACACCATCCTTCCTGAACGCTTTTATGTAGTTATATTTATCTTTATGTAGGGTCATCTTGGCTCCCATTATGAAAAGCACATATGGTTTCCAGTCCTCAAATTGCCTGGGTAAGGGTTAAATATTCAAATATATTGTTATTCCTGGCATTTATGGAAAAGTTTCTCAGTGCCGATTCCAAAATCCCATGGCTTCTTTGGAGCTGCTGCTCTGGATCAGTGAGAGTTATAAATGGGCTTGTCACTGCCATGCTTGTGAGTTGAGGAAAATGAAGTATTTTATCCAAAGGATTAAAATCAGGCTAAAGGATGAAAAGGTGGCCATGCATTTGCATTTGCTAATGTTCCAATTTGAATTTTATGATCGTATAACCGGTATCAACAGAATTACAGGAAGTAGGAAAGTCAGTGAATGCTGCTGCAATACCCTGTGCACACCCAGCTTAATCCCCAGAGCTCAAAGGCCTCGTGCTGGAGAAGCCTTTACCGTAAATTCTCAAAGCATAAAACCCCTCTGGATGGCAGCGACTGGCTGTCATACACAACAGGTTAATCAAAAAAGAAATGACACTAATAACCACTGAATGTGAGCACCTCTTACCACCATCACCTCATTGGTACTGCTCCAAAAATTATTACTAAAAGAAACACAAATGGCAAAGCCCCTTGTACCTGTCTGTACTTACGGGTCTGTTCTGGCCATTGCCTTCAGCTGGGTGTGTGGTTAAGCACCTTATTCCTGACTGAGCTACACCAGAGTTGCTATGTTTTGTTTCGCTGTCCCTGTAGTCACACTCAGACTGTTCAAGCAGCCACGCTGGGGTTCCAAGAGAGGGGCAGTCAGTGCTTGCTCCCCCCAGCAAGGGCTGCAGCAGACAAGTGACACGGACAGAGGCACAACAACTGTAAATACAGTTGGGTTTACACTCCGGTGTGCACCCGAGCAACTTAATTCTCCTTCTGTTATTACTGCTCTGAGTAAAGACCAGAAAGAAGAAGGAAAAAAATATATACTGTCCCAGTCTATCTTCTAGGCTAGCAATGATGGATGGACTCCACGTTTAGATCTGATTTTTGTTTCCACTCTGTGTAATGCATAAAGGAATAAAAGGAGTGAGCAATACATCTTGCTCCTGGAAAGAAGAGACCAGTAATGCCGTGCTGGGGCACTGCTGCCAACACTGAAGACATGGGGCTCACCCAGCAAGTGCTAAGGGGTCCCATGTTGCCCAAGCAGCCACAGTGAACCTCTGAGTCCTTGCTGCTTCCCCACTGAACACCAAACCACAGCCCTGGGGAGGTTTTGTCACAAGTCAGTACGTTTTTCATCTCCTTTAGAAAGGATGTGGAAGGGTATCTCTGTGCACTGCTTGGAGGGTACTGATAACCACCCTCCATGAAGGAGAGCTCCGTGTTTCCACCTAATCTGTACCACGTGCAGGTCTAAGATACCATGTTGTTTCTGCAACTGTTCACTTAATTATTTTTAAATAGATCAGCCACAAGATCCATCCAGCCAAAACAAGGAGAAAACACATTCCACAGACCTAAGGCAGTTGGATAAAAACCCTTCCTGCGCTCATTAAATATTGTGTCAGACATTCACCAGGCACCATGCTTTTTAAAGATCTGTCTGTTTACTCCATCATTACTAATATTCAAGATACATTTAAAGTAAATAGGTTAGGAAAGCATTTGATCTCATTGCTATGTAGTGCAGAATCCCAGTAGACTGAATTTCCTGGTAGAGGGAACTATTCTGAAGTTCCTTGAATCCTCAACTTGTTCTCCTCTATTCCAGCACTAACACCAGTGCTGCTCTAGTGGAACCAAGCTGCTGTTAGGAACAAAACACCAGTGTGATTTACTTAATAAACTAAAAGCTATGGCCCCAATTCAGCAGAGTTCCAGGAATTGATTTTAACTGTTACAAACCCTCAGCCAACACCACAGATTACCCAGAGTTGTGGTCACTGCCCCATCTCTGGCACCATTCCAGGTGAAGTTGGCAGGGGTTCTGAGTAACCTGCTCTAGTTGCAGATGTCCCTGCTCCCTGTAGGGGTGTCAGACTAGATGACCTTTAAAGGTCCCTTCCAACCCAATTATTCTTCCACAATTTTGATTCCATAAACCCTTGTTAGGGTGTGAGCTCCTACCCATTGTCCCAGGCAGTACCAAAAGTGCCCACTTAGCTGTCCACCTGCCTGGTTCTTTGAATAAAACCCCGGCAAAGCCACTTAGGTTTAGCAATAGCTGCAAGAACGTCTACTTGGGTACCAAAGTCTGTTTAAAATATTGTTGCTGCCACATAATTCCCAGCCCTTTCTCATGTCCCCCATCACCATCTCTCTGCTACAGCACATGGTGTGCTCCATTCTGCTCATACATGTGTTAAGGAAACAAATTTTACTTGGCCACTGAAACAACGTAAGAAAGGGGGAGAAAAAAAAATGAACAAACCCACAAACACCAAAAACTTGATGGAGCAGAGCTGAGGGGAAATGAACCATGGGGTTGGAAGGAGAAGGCACAGGGTCAGGGAAGGGCTGGGAGCCTCTTAAACTGGCTTTGCTGCGGGATAAGATGCTCATGTAACTACACCCTTATTAGTGTTATTTTTTTAAAGCTGGATCATTTCACAGATCTGCTTTAAAAACATGTCATAAATGAGATCTGCTGCAATGGAACAGTAATATGTGCCTACAGCTGGAGCCTGAACGGAGCAGTGCTAATTTAGGCCAGCTGAAGACAAGAGCCTCCACTACCCCAAACTTTGCTTCACCACTTGGAAGGGGGCAAAAAATCCCAATTGCCCTTGTGCTATTCTTCCCTCAACTGTGACTCACCTAAAAGATTAACTTTCTTGGTACTAAAGATTAAAAAAAATAATTAAACAAACCTCCAAAAGCTATCGTTTTAATTTAAGGTTTAATTTCAAAACAGTTGGAAAATTTCCAAGTTTTGCCCCAAAATAGAAAGCACTTTCTGCAAGGGATTTGAAAGATCTGTTCTGTTTATTTACTAATTTTACTACTACCACAATTCATTATTTAAATGAACCCTGAGGTATTTCTTGCTATCCAGTCCCTGACAGGGAGGCACCTGCATTTCTCAGCTGCCCTCTGTGCAGGTTGTGATGCTCTGGCAGGGAAATGCCAGTAACTACATAAAGGGATTACCTGGCACTCTTTAACAGGGTGTCAGGAGAGCTCCTTGGCTCTTTAAAGATGAAATGCTTGTCAAGTGGCAGCAATACAGAGGAGAGGAGCAGGGATGGTGTCCCCACAACCCCAGCTTCACCTAAACTCACACAGAGGGGCAGTCGCAACGGGAGCCAGAGGGGCAGTGCCGCTGTAGGCTGCACTGCACCAATATGTGGTCCATGGTGCTGCTGCCCTGGGATGGGACAAGTCCCTTCTTATGTACACACTCCTATAGAGGATGAGGAAAAGAAAAATAATACACACAATCTTGGAAAAGCTTCTGCATTTTCTCTCTGGAAGAGGCACAACCACAGCGCCTGCCTCTGCTACAGCATCCGAAGTGCAGCCTCAGGCAGGTCACTTCATCTCAGAAGCTGGTTTACAGCTGTCTCGGCTGCACAGACAGTTAATACCTCCTTGCACTGAAAAGCATAATTCACTAATGCCTATAAAACAGTTGGTGCTTTCCACATGCAAGTGTTAGGAGGAGGCGGGGTGCTGCTGCTCTTTCAAGGAAATGTTCTGCGGCAATTACATCGTGAGAGACACCCCGGCTTTGCCAAATGACAATATTAGGAAAGTATGTAGACAAAAGCCAAAAGAGAAAACCTTTTCAATTATATGGCACTTAAGCAACGACTCCTATTTACAAGTCTCTCTGCAAGCTACTCGTGCTCCTGCCGATGGATGCACACAGCTCTGGCTGGTGGCTTGGAGGGGCTGGGGTTCGCATGGGTCTGGCACCCTCCAGGTATCCTAAGGGGTACATGAGACCTACCCCAAGTTTCACAGGAGAAAAATAAGCCGGAGAGGGCAGAAGAAGCCCTGTTGCTCCCACAGGATAATGGCGTAAGCACGTAAGCACGTGATGGAGACAGGGGTCAGACTGGGCTCTGTGGTTTTTCTGGCAGGACTCTCCTTCCCCACCTGTTCACGTGTCTTTGCCCCCCGACATGACACTGGTCCTTGACCATCAATTAGCTTTGCTTCTTCTGACCCCTCTGTCCATATCTGGCAGCTGTTGGTCTAGCGCTTAATGTGTTTTTAAAGATGTTATAGTATTTATAGGTGTCGTGGTATTTCTAAGGGATTGAGTGGGCATCTACTAGAAGGCTCCCATCAGCTGCAAGTGGGAAGCAGCACCATTCCCATAGGAAAAGCAGGAATGTGACCAAAGAGCCTGAATCGCAGATGATGCTTCTTCCACCTGCCTGGGATGCCGGCGGGCAGTGGCATCACCTCCCCTGCCTGCACCCACCACGGTGGCCAGTTTTACTGCTCTGCAGCATATGTGTTTTTGACACATTCTGCATAAATAATTTATTATGGAGACAGATTAAAGTTACAAGGCATTAAATCTTGCACTTCCAGCTTCACAGAAGTTTTCAGTACTGCTGGGCCTGAGGCTTGTTTTGAGTAGCCCGGAGGGGGAAAAATCCACAGTGCTCCCATGATATATGTTAAAGTAAGCTGCTTTTTATTTCAGTTTGGAAGAAGTTAAGTAAAGCAAACCCTCAGATCTAAGCTATAGGATTGAAGGAACAGGTCACAAGGATAGGAGGAAATTCAACCATATCCACATAAATGACTTAGTTTTGGTTTCTAAGCCCATATCTGATTAACCAAAGGCTTCCATTTTCATCTAGCAACTACATTACACAGAAGCAGCCATCCATCACCAAGCAAAAACAGTAATTACTGTTTCTACCAGCTGAAGCCATCACTTCCATTTGGCAGAGACCTTTTGGTGACATCCACAGAATTTGGCATTTTGAGGCAGCAAGGGAGGTGGCAGCAGAGCCAAGAAGCCTCCCTTGGATGAGCTGCTGCAGCAGTCCTGGGGATCCCGCTGCCTGTGTGATGAGCCAGAGGCTCATACATCTTTACGTCACCAAGGATCAATAATCTAAACATACAGCACAAATGTAAATTCATGTACTAACAGAAATGCATTCTAAGAAACAATTATGCTAAGGGAGATGCATGTGTGATATTTTGTAAATTATTTTGATGATCTTCAAAATGAAGCCCTTGGGAGTGGGATTTCTCACTATTTTTTCTGAGCTGCACCACGGGGCCAGAGCAGCAGAGAAGTGACAATGGGAAATTATCATCTTCTTGCAGCCCTTCTGCAAGTTATGAAAACCGAGTTAAAGTCCCAATCCACTTAACAAAAGCATCCAAAATACCAACTAACCCAAACACATCCAAACCGCATAATATTCTTCTATTTTGCATTCCAAAAGACTTTTTGCAGTTGTCATTAGATGGCACGTTTGTTTGTGACCAAAGCCAGAGCAACTGCACAGAAACTGAACTTAAAGCTATGTCTTCCTCCTGAAGATGGTCCCTGCAAAGGCGGGTGAGGGGTGGCCTGGACCTCCCGACCCACTCCTCTCACAACCAAAGCCATCCCCTGCACGACGCTATCAACGCAGCGTTCTCTCATGAACTCCAAATTCTCTCATTTTAATAAAACATGTTACTCCAGCCATCTGACATTTATTACGCTTAAGCAACATAAAATGGAAAAGAAACATCTATGACCAGAAACAACCCTTCAACTCACTTTTATTGCCAAGAAGGTTCTGAAATTCTTTTTTTTAATTATTATTTATTCCTTCTTCCTTTTCCCTTTCTTTTTGCTAATATCAGTGTCTCCGCACCCCC
>JAOEGS010021032.1:0-14046 GCA_025447755.1 Corythornis vintsioides | reverse complement strand
GGGGGGGGCGGGTGCGGAGGGAGGAGGTGTGTGTGTTGCGGGGTGTGGGGGGGTGTCCCGGAGGGTTGCCCCCCGCCTCCGCCCTCCCCACGGTGACCCTGCGGTGCTGGGCTCAGCATCCCTCCATCCGGGGGTGCGGCCGCCTGGCCCTCGCCCCCCGCCGCTGCCCACTGGGGCGGGCGTGGGGCGTTCCGGGGGGGCCGAGTGCGATGGAGGAGAGTGTGTTGGCTGCGGGAAGTGCTCAGGAGAAAAGGACGAGTCCAGCAGGACACAAAAAGCAAACTGAGGAGTTGGAAAAATCCGGGGCTTGTTGTTGGCAGGCTCCGGGTGCCCTCACCCGCCCCCCGCCCAGACCCCCTGGGTGGGGCAGGAGCAGGAGTTCCTTCATTTCACAAGTGGGGTAGTTGTGGGCTCCTTACAAGCCCTAATCACACCAGATGGAGTCAAGCAGGACTTTGTCAGAAGGTGCAAGCTGAGACCCATCTCCACATCTCCACCACACCACCCAACAGCCCCTCATGCATGGGAGCCAAATCTGCCCCTCGGAAACCTCATGAGCCTCACCCTCTTCAGGACACGTGTGACTGTTATCAGGAGTATTTTGAGGACTATTACTGGGACCTAGGAGGTCCCCTCTGCCACCATCCTGACAGCTCCTCACCCCTGCTCAGTCTGCTGTCATCCACTTTGTACCCAGCAGTGCCCCTCTGCTCACTATATAGCTGTGTCCCCATTTCTTCTAGCTGGGAAGGAGGGTCAAACGCCTCCTGCAGAAAGCATATGTGTGTCCTGGAGGTTCTTAGAGGTCACACCCTGTACATGAAGGTCTGTATGAGTTGTTTGTGGTTTGTAGGCCAGGAGCCATTAGGCTGCCAGGATGCATCCCTGCCCCTCAATTCACCAAAGACGCTGAAAAAAAACCCAGGCTTGCCTCACTGTGCACTTCCTCAGCCCTCTGGTGCACCAGCAGCCTCAACATCTTGGGTTGTCTGGCTTGACCTTGCAAGTGTCTCATTTCTTGTTAACCACAGATCTGTTTGGAAAAGGCATCCTGGTGGTGTTGGCCATAAACATAAGGCAAAACAGGCTTCCCCAGCTCAGTGTAGCCAACTGCAGACATTGATCATCTTGGGGAGATCTTATCACTGTAAGATATTACTGGTCATACAGGTTGGTCCCACATTCAGTACAGCACCCTCCAGAGAATCCTGTGGCCCCTCTCCGTAGTGTCCGGAGAAGTTTTAATCTTTAATGCCTCTTTGGGGTTCACTCTCATATGGAAAGCACTCCGTTCAGGAGGCAGATGGGCCAGAGTAGCCCATGGCCTTGCTACTTCTGCCTCTCGATGTGTTCTGGAGGCAGGAGCAACAAGAGACACGCTGCAAGGTTGCAGGGCAAGGAGCTCAAGTATCCCTGCAGTTACCCAGTGTTCTGCCAGGGTTCTCCCATTTCCCATGCTCTGTAATGGTCCCATTGCTCCTTGCTGCTCTGAAGCACCCAGCATTTCCCATTGGGTTTTTGAAAGCACTCACCATTTCCAAACTCCTCAAACCATCATTTCAGTCCTTCCAGATACCAGGGCTGGTTTTGTATCCTTTACATCCCAGAGGATCCACCCAGTTCTCCAACGAGAAAGCCCAGAGTCCCAGAACAAACAGCAGCCCTATCTGTGGTCAGAGTCCACTCAGACCCTCAGGATCTCCTTGCAGCTCTCCAAGAATGTGCTGCTAGACACAGTGGGAATTTTGTCCTAAGGAACAGTCACTGGAGACCTTCTCTCTTCTTCAGATCCTTTGAGCATCCCCTTAGGCCACTGCTGCTGAGGATGGGACCTTGAACTACACAGACTCAGTGTCTGAGTGACTTTGCAGATCTTGTGTCCAGATCTTGGAGTCCAGTTTTTCCTCTGAAGATGTCCTTCAGAGTTAGTCATGAACTGTGAACCCTGGTCCCATCTCACTCCTTCACTCGGATCCCAGGAAGGGCTTTCTACGACTGTCACACCCCTCAGCATCCACGGGAAGGCCTATCAAGGCCCACGCAAACTTCTTGTTGTCAGTGTAGGGGGTACCACCAGCCTCCTTCTTCTGTCCTGAAGCCCACAAGCTTCTCAGGTGACCAAGCCAGTAGCTCTGAGTAGCCTAGCAAAGCGCCACAAAGCACCGCAACATGGTTAGTGATGTCAGACCTCCTCCAGTGTCTTTTTCTGTACCATCCTCTCATTCTGTACCAGAATTAGTGGCATCCTTGGAGGATGGTTGTGGACCAGTGAACATCTGCACATCCTCACTTCTGTCCTCAGCCAGCCACAACAATGTGAGCTGATGCTCTCCTTGCTGCCATCTGGTGACAAGTGACCGCAGCACTGTGTCACACGGGCATTTCCACCACCGGGCAACTGGTCCCACCTTAGAATCCAAGCTTTGTTGGTTATACTGGTAGCTTCTACCCACATCTAATCCTTGAGCAGCACTGTCATAGGACACTCAAACCGTGCTGCAAAGAGCACCAGTTGAAGCCTTGTCTTGGGAAAGTGGCAGCACTGGGGTTACAAAAATGGTGCAGCCACCAGGTCTGTCACACCAATGTGTTAGTGCACATCAAAAGATGGTTCCCAGGCAGACAGAGCCAAGAGAGATGACATCAAGGGGACATTAAAACAGGTTTGATGGTGACGCATTTAATGTGGCATTTTCAGTTCCTGGTGCAGGAAGAACAGGTTTCATTTGCACAGGAAGCTCTTGGCTCATCACATCTGGAGGAGGTGGCTTCCTCTCGCTCTCCACGGGGTGAAAGAGGTACAGCAGGCTGCAGAGAGGAGTCAAGGGAGACACAAAGCAGCATCTGTGCAGTGGGCGACATGGAGTTGTCACACACAGGCTCGAGGGTCAGTGCAGCCATCCCAGGGCCAGGAGTGGGGGGGAGCATCACCCAAGGAGCCCCAGCTACCAGAAAGATCCAGGAGAGACTTCTACTTCCTGGGGTGCAGGGAAATTCCATCCCCCTGCAGCTACTTAAACAAGCTCAATCTCCCCCAAATGAGGCAGAGGGCAGCTAATTTGGGGTGGGTAGGATGGGGAGTGAGTCCTTTGGTGGCACCTAGAGCAGTAAATCTGCCTGTAAACACCCACCAGAATCCAGCAGGCAGCTGATTCGGGGGCTGTGGAGAGACACCCTGCAGGAGACCAGCACCCTTGCTCAGGTCTCTGCATGTGAAAGGAAATCTTTTCATCTCCTGGCTGAATCCCTCGGGCTCCAAGGAGGCTCAGGCTTCCAGGGGCAGGTTGGGAGGAGGAAAACACAAGCATATTTTTACAGAAATTGGAGTCTCCCTGCAGCAGCAAATCCCCTAAAAGTGAAACCCAAGTGAAAAGCAGCTTCAGCTGTTCTGGCTCTGGCTGTGACTGGCTTGGCCTCGGGCCAGTGCGTTAATTCTGCCTATTAACTAATAGTATAGTATTGTCGGCAAAGATTCATTGCTAAACTTATGTTTTTAAGATATCATTTATCATTTAAACACTTAACTCTTGATCCCCGAACATGTACAGGCACCATGTAGCCCTGCAGCCATACAGCAGATAACCAAAGCCACTGCTGGCTGGGGAGGCTGGCCAGTGTTTAACCCTTTTTCCCCTCTTTGTCTGAATGATAAATTGTCTTGAGTAGCACTTTCCAAAGGAGAGCAGGCCCTCCTGCTCAGGGACCGCTTATTATCACCTACTTAATGTTCCCAAGCTCAGCAGGGATGGAGGAGTTGTTCCCAATAGTGGGTTTTTCTGACCTCTGTGAAGGGTGTGTGAACAGCAAGAGAAGCCGTGGAACAACGAGAGACCCCGTGGATAGATGTGATTGCAGCCTGTCACCAGGAACAGCCTCCCTCTGTCCTTTCTTGCCTTTCCCCAGCACTCCAAACGCTCTGCAGTCTGGAGAAGAGGCAGGTCTGGTCCTTCGAGGGGAAGGGTGGGAGCAGCAGGGGCAGCTTACCCTCCGGGGCTCAGCCCTGCATGCTGCCGTGCACCTTGCAGCTCCAGATCCCCTGATCTCTACAGTAAAGACACATTTTTTTTCAGTGACCTCAGACCTCTGTCCCATCTCACACCCCTTCCTGCAGTGGACCATCATCATTACCAGTTATACTGGTTTCCAGCCTCCATCCAAGCAGGCATTATCTGGGAAACACTGCCCTCCCCACCCCACTGACAACATTCTGGGGAGGTTTTTCTGCACAGAGTTAAATCTAGATAAGGATTTTACATCCCTATACACTGGGTGAAGGTACCTGGCTCTGGATGGCTTGTGCTGAAATGTGACACTGGAGAGCAGTCCTCACTCAACCTGTTTAGCTTGTCGCAGGGTCCTGCCATGGCAAGGGGGGTGGTGGTGGAGCTAACAGAGGAACCAGCAGCTGCTTCTCCCCTTCAGCATTTTCCTCTGGAATTTCTGAGCTCATCCACTGCTAAGTGAAAGATGCATGCATGTCACCAACTCTGATGCTACCTGGTACCAGAAGCAGGGGTGAAAGAGAGGAAAGGAAGAAGGTGTGAGGTCAATTGAGCATTGTCCTGTGCTGGGACCCCCAGGAGCGAAGCAGAGCCCCAAAAAAGCCTCATGAGAGGAATTAATCTCTTTCGAAAGGCAAGGGTGGCTGCAGAGAGCAGTGAGGAGTGGAGGGCTGCAATGTTTGAAGTCTTGGATTTTAGATCCTTCAGCTAAATTAGGAAGCAAAAGTCAACCGGTAGATTGCATTAAAGATTTGAAGGGTGTTGCACTCCTAAAATGAATGAAACTTTTCAGTGGTATCCATGGGAACAAATTAAAGAGAAGGGGCACTTTTGAAGTATTTAAAATAGATTTAGAATTGTGGAATTGGACAGAAAATTTTGGTTATTTTGTTCACCAGCTAATTTGAACACTGCTTTCATGAGATGAGACCCTGCATAATTATTCAGATGTGGCTGTATGTTAACTGGCTGTAGAGTTAAAAGAAACTTTTGGAAAAGTGAAGTCTATAAAGTATCCTCTGGGACTTTAAACGTGTCTGGTCTTCTTAAAAAAGTTGATATCATAAATAATCAAGACTTTACGGAGATAGAAAAAAAATAGATAATGAGAAGGCAAATTGAAATAAAAGCATATATATAACAGGGAACTTCCAATTTCCCAGAATATCAAGAAATGCAACAATGGAGAATTAAGTTATTACTCTATGTTTTAAGAAATGCATAAAGAAAAAAAGAGGGATTTAGATATAAAGCAAAGAATAGGTGGAACAATCACCAGAATATCATGTTATATATCTAAATCTAATCCAGAAGACTTTACAGCCATCATACATGACAGGCAGAAGGTGGTGGTTTGTTGGGTTTTTTTTGTATTCTGGAAAATATTTTCATTTTAGACCTTGATTATTTATTTTATGGCTAGCCAGAAATAGCAATGTTAGAGAATAAAGCTGCCCAGTGGGTAACCTCTGATGAAAAGATGCCAGGCATTACATACTGACAGAGGTAATGACATAAAAGGATGCACAATTTTATTGCTGTCATTTTTAAAGATTTGTAAAAGAGAAGGATGTAAACCGATCTATTTTGTAGCAGGGCATTCACAGTCCAGAAGTCTTCTGGAAAACAGTTTTAGAGTTGTTCAAAGGAAGCTAGAAAAGCCAAAAAGGCAATCTCAGGGGTCTCTGATACTATAAAATGACAGGGTGGCATCCTTGGAATTGAGAATGCTGAAATGGCATTTAATAGGCAACTGGGGAGAAAACAACCCATGTTTTGTCATCTCTGGCTTCAAAAAAATAGGAGTTTTGCAAATGCTTAGGAACACTATGAAAAAATGCAGTGTTATGTGTTATGTTCAAAGCACTCATGAGCAAAACCCTCTGGTGCCCTGAGATAGGGTAGGTCTGTGAGAAGGCAAACACAGGATCAAAGGCAATGGCACATTGTGAAATTGCTTTTTTCTCTAAGGTGATTACTGCAAAAAGGCAGACCTGAAGAGGTGACCACATCTCCTTCCACAGCAGAAGGATGGAAAAGAGACAGGTTGTCTGGGTCTTTCCAAAGAGAAGCAAGCTGAGGGAGATGTAGTGGCTGTGTGCAGATGAAACCCCCCTGAGGTATGGAGATAAAAGGTCATGAGTCAGTGGGAACTGTGCCACATGCTGTGTGACAGGCATTTCACATTTTTCTCTTTGGGCATGGAAAAATCCACTACATTAAGGGTTTGCCTAAAATTTGGCTGAACTGGGATGAGTGCTGCAAAGTCAGAGAGCCTCAGGATGCTGGCAAATGCACACATGAGCTCTTCATGCTAATATTTAGCTACTTACTGCTTTTTCATTGAAGACTCATCAGACTAACAAGCTCTAGCACCAAGTTATCCTCTCCTGCCCGGGTACAGCTCAGGGATGAATGCGTGCTGTGTTCAGGGAGATGCATGCAGGGTGCAGAGGCAGGATGGGACAGAGCAGCACTAATGATGAGCAAGCACCATGGAGGTGGTGGGCAGAGAGCGCACGTCTTTGAGGAAGGAAAGGCTGGAGCTGACACTGAAAATGTGAGCAGGAATGGGCAGTCAGCTCAGGGCTGGGCACAGGAGACATCCCTGCTGGGTGAAGAAGTGTTGGCCAGAGAGACCTGCTCTATGTTAAGTCTGCCAGTACAAGTTGGGTCTGGCAAGGAGCAGGAGGAAGTGCTTCCCAATTAGCCAAGACGGATGGAGCACGAATGCCCCTGGAACAGCCTGTCCATCTGATCTTTGGGTTGCTGTCCTAGTGACATGAAGGACCTGCCAACAAAATAGCACTTAGGTGTCTCCTGTCCCCTTGGCACACTGCTGTGGTTCTGCCAGGAAAAAGCTGAGATGGTAGAGAGACTGTGGCACAGGTCCCTGTCAAACGTAACAACCACAGGGGTCACAGTGGTCATAACCGTCATAGCTTCATCCTTTCATTAATCTCTTCAGCATTCCTAGTGGAGGACGCTCTTTGCATTTTCCCACACAAGACTTTGTGCAAGAGAAGTTTCTTGTCTTTTCAACTACATAAGAGATGCAGCAATGGAGGAGTAAGCAGCAGATGTTGTAAGAAGAAGGATGTCCAGTCAATCCAGTGAAGGGGTTGACCTGGAACCTGTTCTCTTCACCAGACCCAGAAGTGGCAGGAGTAGGGACAAACAGGGAGGTGACAGCAGTACACATGGGGAAAACAGCCATGACCTCACTCACACAGAGACAAGCTGGCTGCTCTCTGTCTTACCCTGTAAATGCACCAAGGCTGTCAAATGAGATTTGTGTGAGGTTCAGGGACAGGTTCAAAATTACTGGGATTCGGGACTAAAGGAGATGATTCTTCACATGGATAGAAGACAAACTGTGGAGCTCCTTGGCAGAGGATGCTGTGGATACACAAAACCCACAGGGATTCAAATGGAGACTGGACAAGGTCTTGGAAGAGTGATTCAGGAACAGCAAACACAGAGGGAAGCCCGTGGTCACAAAAATACTTTGGAAGTCTTCAATACAGATCTTCCTGGGCTCATACAGTCTGTTTCCTTCCTGGACCCACGTCACTGTTGTGGAAGCTGGAGGGGAGCAGCAGGCAAGGGAACCATGGGTGCTCCATCCCCTGGAGGCAAAGCAACCACAGAGGCCTCAAATCTTGAGGTACAGGCTGGCACTGTGCTGAATACCTTGCTCAGTAGGCATAGTAGATGGGAAATAAGTCAGACACTGATTTACCTGGGAGGACAGATACTTCTCAACTGGTTTTTAATTTGGAGTCAATTTCCAAGACAGCTTTTTCAGATGCATCTGAGGTGAGTGACCTCTGTTGCTCTTGAGTCAAACAGGATTTTCCTTCTTTTCAGACCAGCAAAACTGTGCTAAATTTTTAAGTGGATGTTCCAGATAATGAGGTGTTAAGAGTGAGAGAATCACAAGTACTTGAGGGCAGATCCAGCTGTTAGTAAAATCAACAACCAACACCAATACTTGCCCTCAACTTCCAGGAACAACTTCAGACAAAGAAATTGTCCTAGAGGCAGGATTAAGAAAAAAAAGAAGTGGTAAATACAACCACAAAAATATGGCCGAATGTCATACCACAGCTGCATTATGTGGCTACATTTGTTCCCTTTCCTCAACGCCAACAGAGCAGTCTGATGACAAGGGGCATGCTTGGAGCAGACACAAGCAGTGGCTTTTAGTTTGCCACAAGAGACCAACTGGGAACAGCCTCCAGAACCCTGAAATACCACAGTTTGGTGAAGAAATCCTAGGATGGCCACAGAAGACGTAGTGGATTATGTCAGGGAGGTTTAGCACAGGTAATCTGAAGGAACTAGGGGATGCACAGGCCAGGGGAATGCAAGTGTGACATGCTGGGCTTTGCAATGACTTGATCTGCAGGACACTTGCACATCACAGAATCAAAAAGTCACATGGGTTATTTTCTGACAGTCTCACACCATGGACACGGGCTCAGCTTGCACATCAGATGGACATCGAGGTTAGAAATAAAGCCCATGAGGAGGATGAAGAAAGACCAATGGGGAACGGTAAATGTCCTCCAAATGCAACACAGAGATGTTATCTTAGCATGGGACCCAAGCATGGTGGATGGAGGATCAGAAACATGTAGGAGAAACACAGTAGGTCCCCTCAAAACAACAACCTTTGGCAAATATCCTGCTGTCTGGACACCACAGAGAAATGCCGAGAGGTCCACAGGTCAGCAACAAGGCTCACTCAAGGGCTTCAGCAAGGTAAGGAAACCCGGGGTTTCCCCTTGAGGGTTTCCAGAACATGGTCAGACAGCCACATCCACCATGGTCGAGTGTCTATGACAGTCCTGCTGCAAGTTGGAGGCTGGCCCAGAGCCTCCACATGGGTTCCCACCCATCCCCCTTGGATTGTTGTCTATCTAATGAGCTGACACAGACTCTGGGTTTGCAGCAGAGAGGTAACAGCTATTCTGGCAACTGACCCTTCTGTTCTCCCACTGCTACAGGTGGATAAAAGACATTTCCCCCAGGCAGCAGGAATACAAGAGCTGTGGAAAAGCACTCCAGCAGCTGGACCTTCATGGCCATCTCAGCACATCTTGACATCAGTTGAGAGAGATCACCAAGGGATGGAGCACTGGAAGTAACATAGAACTGTCAGAAAGCCAGCATCTCTCAAAAAAATAGAGTTTATCTTTAAAAACAACGATGACAGCAGCTCCACTTCGCTAGAAAACACCAGCACTGGGTTACTGCATCCTTAGGTGCCTAACTGGCAGAACTGGGCATCCTTCAGGATCTGAGCTGTGTTATCTGACCCAGGGGGGTTCTGCTGTGAAAACAGCTCGCCGGGGATTGTATATTCACAGGATATACTCGGCTGGTTGACAGGAAGCAATAAAGTAATTTGAAGGAGACTGGGAGAGAGCGTGCGAGTTCCTGCGTCTGTGCTAAATCACAGCCCTAGATAAGCAAACAGCACGGAGTGGGGAGGAGTGCTGCCAAGAGGGAGTCAGCCAGGGCCAGAAATCTCCAGAAGCTGCTGAGACTCCAGCTCGAATGCAGCATGCAAACCAACCGCAACTCTCCCGGTCCCTGCTTGGGGCTCTGGTCTTGCAGTGAGCAGGTTGGCAGGTCCTACCGCTTGTCACCCCAGCTCTGCCGTGTGAACGAGTGGAAAGAAAGCATCACTCGGCAGCTGAGAGACCCCGCTGCTCGCTTGCAAGAGCCCAGCCCACCGGCCTCTCAGGGGCTCCAGGAAGGAGCTGCTCCTCCCAGCAGATCCAGGCCTGGAGGAGGGACGGGAGGAGAGCCAGGAGGAGAAACACTGCCACTGCAAGCAGAGAGGCTGTGAGAGGGAAGGGCGAGCCAGACACCGCCTGCAACAACGAGGGGGAGCAAGGGTTAAACATACACCAGGCACTGATTCTGCCAGAGGCACAGATTGAAGGACCCTGCTCGGATCCTTCCCGGGGGAAGCGGTGCCTGCCACGAGTGGGTCAGCGAGCCCAGCACCTGGAGCACCGTCCCTTGCTCAGCCTCCCACATCCTGCTGGAATCAGAGAGAAACATCAGCAGTGCTTTTCAATCTTCTAGAGGCTTTGCTGACCTCCAGGAGGGGATGTTTGCAGCCCTTCCAATGCAGTCTCTGATCCTTTTCATCAGGGATGCACTTTCACACTCCGAGTGATTTCCCAGGGAGTAATCCTGCCACAGAGTAGGAGCACTGCAGGGTCTGCAGAAGCCTGTGTGTGCTTGGTGGAGGCTGAAGACACTCAAAGTGCTCTTTCAAAAATCACAGAAGTAAAAACCCTTACACATCCTGCCTTCCACCATAGGCAAAAGACACCCAACTCTTACCCTCGATGAATGTTGAGCTTTTCTGCCCATGTGTTAAGTGCTCCTACCTAGGCTGATAGGCAGGACACGTCCCCTGGCTAAACCTGTATCTCAGTCCAAAGCATCTGGCACTGCCACTCGGAGAGAGGGTCTCCTGTTGCACTGGTCTCCAGTGTGCATCAGACACTTCTGCATCTGACCAACATGTTTTCCAGAGGATGAGCACCACTGAAGCACTCACAGTCCTGCAACTCTGCTATCAGGAGGCTTCCCTGAAAGCTAAGGGCATTTACATGCATTGGAAAATAAGTCCCTAACAGTGCTGCTTATAAGCACATTGGTTGTATTTTGTGGGTTATCACAAGCCCTCCCTGATGAGGGGGCAGTGGTAAAGTGGTCAAGGGTGGTAGATTACTGTAGGCAGAAATGGTCAGTGAGACACAACAAAGTAAGGCCACACCCATGTGTTTTACCACTCTTTCCCTGATCAACACTTATTGATCTGGTCCAGCAGTCAGTCAGCACCCTCAGACTAACCTGGCCATGGGCAGTGGTCACAAGTGTTGGCATTTGTGAGCCCCCAGCATGGTGCAGCCCCTGCCTGTGGATCTGGCATCCTTGTTTTGAGCCTAAGTCTTGATGAAACATTAATCATGTTCAATGTCTTCCAGCAACTCTGGTCCTCAAAGGAGAGTTCCTGCTCAAGAGCTGCTAAGCACCATGGAAAACATCAGGTCAAGGTGGTGTGAATCTGTTAATGCCTAAGTATTCTCAAGCTCAGCAGGTGAGATGGACAAAGTCTCTTCTGTACCGTCCAGGAGATCAGAAGAAGTGGTTGGTTGTAAGTACACAGGGAAGCCCAGGGGCTGGATGGCATCAGTGGAGCAGGAGAAGTAGAGCTGTGGGGTGGTCAAAGCTGACCTGTCTTGAACCCTCGGGAACTCTCTGTCTGATTGTTCAGGGTGTTAGTACAGCCCAAGGGTTTGTTAGCATCAGAGCTGGGTGCTGTGGTGTGTAAACACAGAGGGCTCCAAAGCCACTTGCTGGAACTTAAACAGCAGCTGCATGATGTGCAGAGCTCAGTCCTTCTCAGTCCATCAGCAGGGCTCTCCACTCACTTGAACTGCCTGAACTTCAGCAGAGCAATGGGCACACAAAAGACTCAGGGTAGCAGAGGTGGTGGAATCTTTTCTTCCCTGTTCACCGCCCAGGACTCCTGGTTCAATGGACATTTCCCTGCAGGTCTCACCCATCTTCGTTGAGAGCTTGAAAAGGGAAAAACCTTTCCTTTCTCTGTCTGCAGCTTAGTGACCTTGTTATGGTTGAGCACATAGGTCATATCACATCTCTGCACCTCTCCATGGGAGAGAGAAGAACAGGGCATGTGCATGGCAGGGGGAGAAAGAGCAAAGCCAGCTCTGGAGAGGAGATGCTTTGCAGCACGACTGAGGAAGCACTGCCAGAGGAGAGGATCCTTGGCAGGAGGAGCAAAAGGCATGGGAACTTAAATGGGTTGGGCTGAAGCGAATCAGCTTGTGCTGTTTCCCAGCTTTAGGGACTTTCTGTCCATCTGTAGGGAGGAAGGAGGTCTGGGGCCATCGCTGGGAATTTACAGCCTTTCCTGGCTTATTTAGCCTTGCAAAGTAGAAGTTTAGCTGGAGCAAGAGGAGCTGCCTGGGGCTAAATCAGGTACTTTCTTTGAGAGAAATGTAGGGGAGCAAGCTGGGAGGCTCTAGCCTCTTCCTTTGGATGAGCAGTGTTGTCATTGCATTCCCACTGCATGTCATTGCAGTGGGAAGCAGGGCTGACACCTCCTCTTGTGGTAGGTCATGGCACAGGGGATCTCTTAGGGTTGATAGACTGAAAAGAGGTAGGTGGAAATCTTCTATAGGTGATGGTGTGTGGGGGTAGGTACTGCCCACAAGCTGAGGGTTTTGCTTCCTGACTTACTTCATTGATCCCATTGAACTGATGCTGGATCCCCAGTAGAAAGAGTCACCAAGGATTTTCTTGCACCCCTCCTTCCTCCCATGCACCTCACAATTTTTGGAATATCCAGGCAGGACAAACACAACTTGTTCTTCTGCCTGTAGAAGAACTGCTTCAGCTGGCTCTTCAAATGCAGCCAGGCCAGCCACAGCTCCATGTTATCTGATGGTCATGTTCAGCAGCTAAACTGAGCCTACCCACGAGTCTTTCTTTTCCTTCAACAATTTGAGTGCACCACGCTGTGCTTGTGAACCAGCTGGGTGGATAAATAGGCAGTCCCCAGAACCTGAGTGATGACACTACAAGCTCAGGTTATGTGTTGTGCTGCCCTCTGCATCAGCATCACTCAGTAGACTGGCCTGGGTGGCTTGTGATGCCCTCCAGAGATGCTCCTTATCCTTCATGTTCCTTATCTTCAGTCCGTCATGTTAGTGTCTCACACTGTCTCACCTTGGAGAGTCATGTGCAGACTGTCTGACCTTCATCACCAGCTTTGCACCAGGAGTTACTGGACCTGCTCATGAGTCATTTCTGCATGCAGTAGAGAAAAGCACCCTCCAGATACCCGTTGCTATCCATCTCTGATCACAGGGCTTTGGAGCTCCCCAGGTGGGAATTACCTGACACCATATCACCCCTGCACACTTACCTCAGCCACACGCTTGAAAGCCTCAGGAACCCTGGTGGGACTGCCCAAAGCAGTCACATCCCAAGCTCAGCCTCACTCCTGCTCATGTCTCTTTGCTAACACAGCTTGGGGCACCCTGATCCTCTTTGCTTCTCCAGCATTTTGTCGTCCTTCCCTAACATCCCCACCCAGCTGCAGGAAAGAGATGTTCTCCCAGTGCATGACCCAACCACATCACAGCAGACTTGGAAGGGCTCCTGGAGCACTGGCTCCAGGCCACCAGAGAGGAAGGACCACTCCCTGAACTGGCCTGGCGCCAGGATAGAGAGAGACACGAGCTGCAGTAATGAAACACTCAGCCCATATGAGAGAGAACATCACGTCTTCCCCGCTCTCTCCATACTGTTGCAGTAAGTCCAAGTCACTGGCATCACTAGACAAGCACATCAGTCCACCCCTACAGAAGCAGAAGACTTAGGCTGGAGTTAGGCTGCTTGGGCTTCATTCCCTGCTGTGTTTTCCAAAAGCACCCACGTTGGCCTAACATTCATGATCTGCTCACCCATAGCCAAGCACTACCCTGAGCTTGGGAAATTAAAAATAAAATCCCTGTTGTAGACTGGCTCAGTTTAGATGCATTCTTGTGCTTACCAATGCCAATGAAAAGAGAGTTGAGGCTGCAGGACAGGCAGGAAAAAGAACAAGTCCAATGGGAGCAAACCAGTGGGAGACACCACTTACAAGTGTATATCAATGTGTGTTATTTACTGAGTCACCTTCATTGTGTGCTTCTAGAGGGAGATAGAGGGTTTATCCAGACAGGACTAAAAGCATCCCTGGCTTTCCTCTGTCATGGTGAGAAATGGAAGTCCTGTTTGCTTTGCTTGCTGTCCACAGGAGCTGAAGTCCCCAGTGAACTAAAGTGCTGCCTTGTCAGATGCAGGGATTTCCTTCCCTGGGTGCCTGGATCCAGTCTCTGGAAGCTGCTGACCAGTGTCTGCTGTGGTTCATAGAATGTTTAGGGCTGGAAGGGACCTCCAAAGGGCATCTAGTGCAGCCCCCCTGCAGGGAGCAGGGACACCC